>JASKDV010202776.1:0-10775 GCA_032466395.1 Aegires albopunctatus
CTCTCTCTCTCTCTCTCTCTCTCTCTCTCTCTCTCTCTCTCTTTCTCTGTGTGTGTGTGTGTGTGTGTGTGTGTGTGAGAGAGAGCTGTAAAGAAAAGGAGTGCAAACAGATATTCCCAAAGATTGAATGTTGGACGAAATGCCAGCTGGAATGGAACTCCTGGTCATTTGATTGCAAGCCGACCACATCATGGCTTCATATCATCTTATCTATCTTGTCAGGGTTAAGGGCTATATAGGAATCTAGTGCCTTTAAATGCCCTGTAAAGACATGAATTGATCTAATAATCATCATAATTATACATATAGTTACTATGTTCTACATCAATACAATTTTTAAAACCGTTAAGAGAATTTGAGTTTTTAGTGTCGTAAATAACAGAGCCTTTCAATTTCCTTTCTAGTTTATCCTCCTATGCCTGTTTCTTTTTCCAGGCTGTTGGTGAGTTCCTTGATGCTATTGAAAGTTCATGGTGTCAGCACTCAAAGACTGGATTCCAAGCTTATTCTGGCCTTGTCACAAATATTGGACCTGTTCACTACTGCATGGACAGAAAACGAAGAAAGGAAAAGACGGAAGGAGGCTGAAGAGTCAGCCCTGTACAAATACAAGAATGAAACACATGGAGATGAGAGAACTGAACAAGAAAAAGAGGAGGCAGAATTTCAAGCGGCATACCCTTCATTTAACAAGGTAATTAATAATGCTAATGAAATATGCTCATTTGCCAAATTTTTAAATTTTTAATTCAAATCCGTCAAGAGCCCCCTACAGGGGGCTCACAGTTCAAATGCTGGCGAAGACAATCCAATAAAAATATATTTGATTTTAAAAGTATATCTTGCATTTCTATAAAATATCTCAATTTTCTTTCATTGGGATTAGGGGCAGGATTTGTTTAAAATTTTGAGATAGAGAAAAAATAAATAAATAAATTTTTGACAATTTATTTTTATATGTTCAAGTATTTTTTTCCTGAAAGCTTTAACTCTCTTTGGTTAATCATCATCATCATCATCATCATCATCATCATCATCATTGCCTTTTCACCCTTGGTCGGGTATAGGCCACGTACAGCAGCTCTCCATTTACTTCTGTCCTGGGAGACGATGGTGGATTCCCTCCATGATAGACCAAATTTCCTCATGTCTTCCTCGATAATTCTTCTTCAAGTTGTTCGCGGCCTACACCTCATCCTTTGTCCCTTTGGCTGATAGTTGCTGTCTTTTATGCTCTATACACAATGATATTATAGAATTTTCTATTTGCGGTATAATTTCCCTTTCTTTGCCTTACTTATGTAAGTGATGTATCTTGCTTAATGTACTTGTTGTTGTATTGAATTCACCAATATCCACTACTTTGGTGATATCAGGATTTTCCTAGACTGCCTTGTAAACAGCCAAGGGTTCTTTTACATGCGTATACTATATACAAGGGACCTCCGATATTATAGTCCGTTTCTGATAGGACTTTGCACTTTTTATCCTAGCAACTTAAGGATAGGGGGCAGAAGGAAACCCGAAAAAAATTTGGATTTCAAATTCAAGCCTGCATGGGTTTGAACCAGGGACCTTTGGCTTGGTAGGCGAGTGCCACTGAGCTATCCGCTCCCCATTTAATGTACTGATTTAGACAAATTCCCAACTTCAACTAAATTTTTTTAACTTTACAATGCTTTCATAGCTGCTGTATTTATTTTTTTTTTGGTTTGAATTTTGTTTGTTTGCTTTTTTGGTCTTATTTCTTTTTTAATTTATATATTCTCTTCTTTCTTAGGACTTCATGGACGTGACAGGAGCCGATAGACTGGAAGATGTAGGCATGGAGACTATGGACAGTGACAGCATCTCCATCACTTCATCTTTTTCCCTTGAAAAGGTGGCTCTGCAGGAGGTAGCGATGGTGTGCGGTGTTCATGATTCTCTCCTCACCTCATTAACATGCTCAGATTGGCTCGAAAAGAAACCAGAAGATGCATCTGACAAAGATACCCTGACGGTACCATGGCTTATGCTGTACGGCATCGGGTCAGAAGTGGTAAAACAAGCATCTGATATTTTAGGTATGTAGTTTTATTTTCTGTTGGCCAGCTCTTATTTGCCTGTAAGTTTTGAGGGTAAAAATTAAAGTGAAATTAGATAAGAGCACTTATATAACGCTTAACAGTGTTCTGCGTGCTTTTGGATGGTAGCCCTGGCAAGCCTTCTTAATTCATAATCGTCGAACTTCCTCGACAGTAGATGTACATGCTAATGAAAGGCGCTTTCCTCTAGCATACTGACAGAATTTAACGCTGCCTACAGCCAGGTACTCATTTTCAATGTCTTGCCCCTACTGGAAACTAAATCTGGGAATTTTCAGGCCAAATACCTACCTCTACACAACTATACAACACAAAACTACCTCTACACAACTATACAGCACAAAGCCTCACAACAAAGGAACGTCGCAAAGTATACGTTTGCCAGTGGAAGAGAGATGGACTTAGGACAACATGGAGAAGGGAGGTGGAGATGTCAATAGAATGAAAATCTTGGTAGTACTTAGAGAAAGGGGCACAGGTCAATCTAAAATGGAAAACTTTGATCGATGGCCTGTAAGCTGTAAGCGTTGAAGAGGACTGGGGCTAATGATGTGTTTGATGTTGATGGTACTATATTTTTCTTTTTAAAAATTATTTACTTACCTATTCACTCTCAGAATTTGTCCTTTTCATAATTACTTCTCATTTTGATCGACTGTCTTTTGGAAAACTTTACCTTTAAAAAAGGTACACAACCTACACATATTCTCTTTGTTTTATTTTGTTGAATGAAGGCCATGATTTAGACAAAAGCATTCTTGGATCCCACATCTTAGTCAGCAGTTCTATTCTTCATTTCCTCAATATTTTTGGATCAACTTGGCAGTCACAGGTTTGCTTTTTTTATTTATTAATTCAAATATAAGAGATGTTATTTGTTGAACTTTGTTGCTTTGCTCAGATTTTTTTTACATTCCGGGGTGTTTTTTTTATTAGCTGTCTGGCTTTTCAAACGTGATATAATAGGCTTGTTTTCATTAATAAGATCAGCTGTGTTTATCTCATTAACCTATTTCTTGCATTTATAGTGTATGAAAGATATGATATTCAATTAATATGAGGCATACAATAATGCAATTTTTGGCTAGATGTAGTGATGTCAACAAGATTTGTATGTTATCTCCTACAGACCATGTCAATTTTAACTATTTCCAGGGCCTATTAAATCAGCCAGAAGGGAAATTGTACAATTTCTACCTTGATGCCAATGTCCAGGAGGTCATCAAATCTAAGCCGGTGATCGACAGTCTGGGTAAAAGGGTGGCTGAGTTACAGAAAGAATGGCCAGATCACCCTACTCTGATACTGGTATGTGGACTTGTTTCAATTCATATTTTTTGTGTTAACAGGTAATCATGCCTCTCTTTATAAAGATGATAATGTGCTTCTGAAAAAGCCAAGTGAAATTATCTTCAGCTAAACTCATTAGTTTGGTGCATTATTTTTCAGATCAACCAAATAAGAGATCGCATACTGTCCTTCTCAGTGACCAGCCCTGTGTTGAAATTCTTAACAGGTTTGGAGCTTCTATTGGAAAAAGCTCAGGTTTGTTGATTTCTTTCTTGATCGTTAATGTCATATGTAATATTAAGGGAGCACAGTAAAGGCTGTTGGAATTTAACTGCCCTATAGAAATTAATCAATATACAATATAAACTTGTGGGAAATAACAGCAATAATTAATGACAATGACAATTAAAACAAACATCACAATTGTAAAATTGATTTCAATAGGATGAGGAGCATCAACAAAAAATTAGTTACACCAAATAACGCTTGAAATCAACATGCATCTGAAATTTTGAGTTTTAGGCAAAATGAATGCTGGAGAATTTTTCAATGATAATTGGTGATAAGGGAAAACCCTTTATTGGACAAGTTGCTTGACTTCTTAAGAAATGATTAGTATGAAAGTCAAGAAGTCAGGCTTGAAATGAGTTTACATTTTTTTTTTTAAAATTATTATCTTTAATTGGATACTGATAGTATGAGAACCTAAGCTATTGGTATATAAATATATTCTCTAAACAAATTTAATAATCACATGATGTTAACCCTTCTTCTACAGGACTGGGAGAGCAATGCAGCATCTTTTGTGTCCATGTCTACACAGCTGTCTGAGATCACAACTATAATTGTGCAGT
The DNA here is from genome assembly GCA_032466395.1 of Aegires albopunctatus. Classification (NCBI taxonomy): domain Eukaryota; kingdom Metazoa; phylum Mollusca; class Gastropoda; order Nudibranchia; family Aegiretidae; genus Aegires; species Aegires albopunctatus. The sequence goes on from JASKDV010202776.1 coordinate 4,232, forward strand.
GGCGTAAATTGGAACTTAGGTAATGCTTTTAATTTTGAACATGTATACTCATAATTTGTATGTGTTGGTTTGTCCATGAGACTCTCTGCACTTTGTGTCCTTTTCATAATTGACATAAGCATCGATGAGTTTGACCTGTCATGTTGAAAATCTTATTACAAGAATTAAAACACGGCGTCAGATCATTTTGAAAAGTGATCTTTGTCTGTCATTTAAAGACTCATTTAAAAGTGCATTTGTTAAGTTTAGACTTTGTTAAGACTTTAAATGGCTTTTTAAAACAAAGTGTCCTGAAAGTTATAATGTGTTTGTTGTAATTTAAAGCTCAAATATCCTCTCAAAATATTGTTTGATGTTTGACGAAAAGGTCTCTAATTTTGTCTCATTTTAATTTCCAATAGTTGTTGGAATAGCTCTTTAGACAGGGAGGAAGAAAGGTGCAAAGAGAAAGCTTCCACTTGGTGGTTCCATCTGTATAGATTAGTGAATGATCACGTGAGCAATGGACATACCGCTGACAAGGGTACTCATGCAGAAGTGAGTCTCTTTTTCATTTTTCCATATTTTGACTCGTTTATATATATATATGTTGTAGCATTGTTCAGTTTTCCTCAGTAAATGGGGGCATTATCAATTGATTCTGTGTCACAAAGAGCTGTATTTGTAGTTAAATATGACAATGTCTTTTCAATGGACAATTCTTCATTTTAGGATTCTGACACTGGTATAGAGACTGCCTTAAAAACATTCATTGAAAGTTCTACAATGGGAGAGTACAAAACTCGTCTCGATATGCTCCTGGCATTTCACTGTCAGCTCATCAACATGGAAAGTAGCACCCACCAAAGTAAGTCAAATTCAGGATAATAGAATAGTTTGTTATAAGTATGATTATATTTATTAGATAGAAATAGGTCAACTTTCTGATCTTGTTTAAGAAAAAACAACGAATATAAAGTCCATTCAGGCTTGTTGTTAATTTTAAGGCGACTGGGCAGCAGTACAAAAAATCCCTGGGAGATTATTTTTTTTGGTAGGTCTCTGATGGCTTATGTATACTAAGATTGAGAACCTTCTGATCTTGAATATTGATTCATCAAGTATATTGTTAAATTAGATTCTTTCAAACTGGATAAAATGGTACCAAGAATTTTTGGAGTATTCAGCTAAATATTAAATTTGTGTCAAAATACTGCAACAGTAAAGATAAGAGGTTACTAATGAGCGATTTGGCTGCTCAATAACAGAGATCATTGTTAAAGGATGAAAATGGAGAGTTTTATAGCCTTCTTGTTATTTCTTATTATTTTACCTCCTTTTATATCTGATACTTATACAATGAATGTTCTATGCTAATAATCTCTTTAGCTTAACTTCTCACTTGACAAGGCAATACGATTTTATAATGTAATTTTATTGTCACCTCTATTCGTTTATCCTTTTCTTTTCAACCAGAACAATTGCTACATCTCACATGGAATGTTTACCAGTTTTACAGTCAATTTCTGTCAACTGTCCAATCCGAAATAAAGCGGCTTAGAGCTCCCACTGAGAAACAGCTGAAAGTAAGCTAAGTAGGCAATGATGTGCGATAAGCATCAAGTCCCTCTAGTCTTTCTTTTGTGGTTATTCAGTCATGAAGTTTGTAATCAGAACATTCTTAAGATTCACAATTATACACCTGATAATTTTTTATTTTTTTTCTTATAAGGAACTGCATAAGAATCTAAATTGATTATGAATTATAAAGCTATTTGAGATAAGGAAAAAGAAAGGAAAAGAAGACAGAAATAAAATATGAAATAAAATTGCTTTTGTAGGATAACATTGGGGTCTTTTCCAAAGGATGGCTCAATGGAACACACTAGACATCAGCAGCAATGCAATGCTGGAAAGGTTGGAAATAGTGATAGATTATTTTGCCCTATGAAAGATCGACAACAGAGAAGAATGGCACGCCAAGGTCACCGATGTCTGTTCCGGACTGGACATCTTAGAGAGAGAGAGAAGGGGATCTTGCCTTAGGAAAAATAAAAACAAATACTAAAGCTGGGTAAATACTTACTTTTGGGATGGACCTTGTAAGAAAATTTTTAAGAGATATTGATATAAGATTAAAATCTAGTTATTCCCTCCTCCCTTGCCATTACAGGGTTACGTAAAAATTGCTCGATGGAGTGATATGAACTACTGGGCTTTGAAAACCTCAACGGAAAAGACACACAGAACAGTGCACAAGTACATCAAGGAATTTCAGGTTTGTCAATATCTCTAGTTTTGAAATGGTTGCAATATGTCGATCTTTACTTCAAAGAAACCATGTTGAATGTTGTGTAAGAGAGTACATTTATCTAGCAAGATATTGTAGTTGAAAGAAGAGCTGTAATTAACTGGTAAGGATAATTAACTAACAATGTAATAGTTAAGGATAAATTCCCACATGCACCTAGTCCACCATTTAGTTTTTGGAAATGCTAAGTCAAAAATGAGAACCTGGTAAAAGCAGCAAAGCTTCTTGTCAATATACCTTGCTTTGACCCACAAACTGACTGACCTTGTTTTGTATCATGTGCGCCTAGTGTGTACTGGCTGTGCTAGTTTCATTACACACCCAATGGCATTGAAGTTGGTCTTGCTTATATTTCAGGGTCCATACGCAAGTCTTGAAGTCTTGAAAAAGTCTTGAATTTTGAGCAGGAAAATCTCCTCTTTTTAAAGAATCTAGGGTCAACTCTTGAAAAAGTCTTGAATTTGTCCATCTTCATTGGCGTGGCTTGGTTTAAAAAAGAAAAAAGAAGGCACAATTTTGTTTTCTTAACTCGATTGTTTGGCTCGTATATAGTCTACCCTGCAGAACTGCCTGTCCTCAGGTTTAGAGGGTTTTCTTGCCAACACCATGAGATCTGATGCCACAAAAATCACATTCAAAATTTGAAAGTAGGTCTACATGTATAGAATGTTTTAAATCCTGCCACTTTGTTGTTATTTTCAGTGATCTAGTAGTTCTTTCATTTTGTGACTTGTAGTCTTGAATTTTGTGTCTGGAGTATTGAATTTTGTTTCATGGTTGCTGTATGAACCCTGTATTTATATATTGAACTATATGGAGGGATAACATTTAATCTAGGTTTTTTTTTTAAATAATTGTTATTATTGAAGAATATCGAATTCTGCTCTGATCTTACTTTAATTTTGGGCCCCTGATTTTAAAAAGTGCTATCAGATTTTGAGTGCAGTTAATCCCTTTGAAGATATTGGCCATGGAAATAATCTCCTAGTGACGTCAGACATCCGGTGTTTGAGGTCCGGGTTAGGCGACGATGGGTCACGACGGTATGAAAAAGCGTCCGTAGGAATTATAATTTCATTCCTACAAAAAAAAAAAAAAAAGCTTTGCTTTCGTATGGTGTCGTATAATTTCGTATGCTTTGATATGTTTTCTACGTGTTTATCAAGTGACAAATATGAACATAATTTATGCTTTGGACAGAGCGGCGCCGTTGCGGAAAAAAGCTTTCTCTCTGTGGCTGCCCTTAGCTTCGACTAGGAGATGAAATCCTCTATGGTAGAAAAGGGAGATCTGTTTAAAAGAGATTGTAAATAGATATAGAGAGAGATTGTGGCTGAGCATTGGGGTCTAATGGTGACAACATATATTTTGACTTTGACCAATAATTCTATTATCCGGATGATTATGTAATCCAGACAAGTAGTTTGGAACAGACACGTCCAATTTATGGAGGCGTGACTAAATATTCCTGCTCAAAGTAAAAACATCAACGGTTTCTGTAAAATTTAATTTTGACACCTTTTGGTCCATAGCCTTCCACTCTAACTACTCTTTCATTTCACATTGTACCTCCTAAGGAAATTTGGTTCCCATCAATCAATTCGCCATTTGAATTACAAATTGACGTAACACACGCGCTTGCTTATTTTTAGATGATATAGTCCTGATTTTACTTTCATTGTATTTCATAACCTGCTTAATGTTTGGCACTGTATGATAAACTGTTAATTTTAATGAAAGCAATTTTAATAATGATGATTTACAGATATCATAACACTTTTAATGACAAGAATTACAAAACCACTAAAAACTTCAGAGTAGTCTCCTTTGTAGACAGTTTAATGTGGGTTACATCAATTTGTAATTCCTTCGCCGAATTGATCATTTTAATTGCCTCAAAGAAATTATTTCTATTCAATTTTGGTATTTAAACTTTGTGTTCAGGGCATCTTGAATCAGCCTGTCAAACCCTTGTTTGCGGAGAAAATAGAGAATGCTGTTGCTGGCACCTTACAAGAAATGCCCATGATGTCCCTTGAGGAGAAACTGACTTGCTTTGCTGGGCACATTGCCACAGTCATTGGAAAGACAAGTTCATTGGTGAGAATACATTTTCAATTTATAGCATTATTATTAATTATCATAAAGATTTCTTATGGATGAAATTGTTTGTTACAATAAGAGAGATTTGCTGGAAATGAGGCACATAAAACAAAACCAAAGAAAACAAGTCCCCTTGAAAATAATTATAAAAGATAAACAAAAATTTTTTAAAGTGTCATGAATTATTTCATCATAAGAGCTGCTTTGTCCAAATTTAAAAGTCATGGCTTAAGCCTTTGTTGTTTTTTAATTCAGTATTTTTCTTTTGTGTCAGGGTTGCCACAGAGCCCTCATTTGGCCCTCTTTTGGGATTTATAGCCCTCACTTGGCCCTCTTTTAGGATTTGTAGTCCTCATTTGGCCCTCTTTTAGGATTTATAGTCCTCATTTGGCCCTTTTTGAGGATTTATAGTCCTCATTTGGCCCTCTTCTAGGATATATAGCCCTCAGTCGGCCCTCCTCTGGCCTCTCAATTTTTTTAACAATTTCTTTTTTTCATAGCTTGCAAATAACAATATCTTCCAGGGTTCCCAAAAGGTCTTAAAATTGGGTAAAGGTCAGGAATTTTATTTTCAAAATTTAAGGTTGGGAAAAGGTCGTGAATTTTACAATATCATGATTTTGATCTGGGAAAACCAAGGATCAGTCACAAGGAAAAAATTTCCCAAAGTACAATGTATGGTTGCTGGATTGATTTTGCTTCAATTGAGGTATCACCTAAGTTCGACAATGTGGTTTTCTCTTTTACATTATTACATTTGCGGAGTAATTGATTCGCAATATTTTTTGTTCCAATTGCCAGTCAATTGGGTGTTTTTTAGAGGCCTTAGTTGTTCCATTGTGTGCACATTGTGATGAGTTAGGGACCAGGAAAGATTCTTAAAAAGTCTTTAAAAAATTTGTTCTGGCTGTCTTGTGGGAATCCAGATCTTCCTTCTTTTAGCTTTTATCATTTCTCTACAGCCATCCCATATGATTAAAGTAGGGAAAGGAAGGAATTTAGTGACTCTATGATGGTATCTTAAACTGAATACACAACAGCCGTCAGTTGATCCCTTTTAGAATAATCAGCCTTCACTTTGGACTAATGCTTCTTGTGGCTACCCTGGATTGGCAAATTCTTTTTAAAGAATAAATTGACTTATTTTTCATTGCTTTATTCATTATATGACATTTTTATCATATCATTATCTCTATCAATTTATTTTTAATTATACTCTCCCAGCATATACAAGCAAGCAGTGCTAAAGATGAAGAATCTCTTCTTCTGAAGCTTCCGCAATTACACCACAAAATGATTCGTTATATAAAGAAGAGTTTGAAGAAGTTAGACCAGCCCAATAATATCCAAATATTTGATGACTTTGCAGGTGAGAAATACTTGATAGACAGGGTGTCCCTAAAGCAAAATAAAGTCATCTGCTTGTGGAAGATTCATGTGGACAGATTTCATTGTTGTATGAGGGTGCCCAGGTTTTCAATAATTAATTTTTGTTGTTGCTAACTTTAAAAAAAAATAAAATCCCATAAATAATTCAATTGAATTCTTTTCCATAGTGTGTGTTCATGGTGTACTGTCTCTCTTTTTATCTGCAGGAGAATTGATCCAAGAAATTCATGAATTACAGGCACTTCAAATTGATATGGTCAGTTTTAATCACTTCTTTTCAGTTATGAAATGAAGTTTTTCATTATTTATTATACTGATAGAAAAAGAATATGGTGTAGGTATAATTATTCTCTATGTAAGTGATTCAATGTGATCTCCTCATGGTATGTCTAAGAGTTAATGTTTTTAATTTGCTTAGAATTAGATTAATATACTGTAAATATGTAATAGTGTGCACTACTGAGTGTGAATGATAATTGTTTTGTTTGGTCTCTATTTCTGCAGACTGCTGAGAAAGCCAACCAAAAGAAACATGCCAAATCAATTGATTTGAGAAAAAGGAAGGGACTTGCTGAGCTGTTCCGTATCCTGGCCTCTGTTGGTGAGTCAATTTGTGGCATATATTAGTGGCATAAAAATTAATATATATATATATATATATATAAATATATAAATTATATTATAGTGTATACTCTCTCTCTCTCTCTCTCTCTCTCTCTCTCTCTCTCTCTCTCTCTCTCTCTCTCTCTCTCTCTCTCTCTC
>JASKDV010202787.1:0-10774 GCA_032466395.1 Aegires albopunctatus
AATAAAAAAAAAAATAATAATAAATAAATAACACATTTAAAAAAAATCCCACAGACAAAAAAACCAAAACAAAACAAAACAAAAAAACCCCACCCCAAAACAACAACAAAAAACAACACCAAACAAAGACAAACAAAACCAAAACAAAACAACAACAACAAGCAAAGACAAACAAAAACAAAACAACAACAACAGCAACAAACAAAGACAAACAAAAACAAAACAACAACAACAACAACAACAACAACAACAACAGGAAAACCCACATACCCCCACAAAAAGCAACAAATCAAAAATAAAATAAATCAAAACACAAAAAAACAACAACAAAAAACATAAAAAACATCAATAAACAAAAACAAAATATAACAGATCAATAATAATTAAACTTCCCTTATATACCAAAAAAAAAACAACAACAACAAAAAAGTATTATAAAAAACATTAGCAGAATAAGATCCTTCACTGATGATGATACCAAATTTTTAATTAAGGCCTTTGTGATTAGTAGACTTGACTACTGCAACTCTCTTTTATTCGGCCTATCCAAAAATCAAATTCAAAGTCTCCAGAAAATTCAAAACCATGCAGCCAGAACTGTTACACTAAAAATAAATCTGAAAACATCACAGTCTTTTAAAAAGCTGCATTGATTACTAATTAAAGAGAGAATTAACTTTAAGATTTTAACTTTGGTATACAAATGCTTAAACGGTCAGGTTCCTACATATCTCTCTGAGCTTTTAACAAATTATACAAAGCCTAGGGTTTCAAGATCCACCAACGTACTTTGTTATGTCTGGCTAAAAGCGCGGTTTCTGTATGTGCTCCTCATTTATGGAATGATTTGAGTGAACTCTGTAAACAGGTCCCCTCCCTTGCTGTTTTTAAGAAATCACTGAAAACTTACGTATTTAAGGTACTTCTAAGGTATAACTTTGTATATTCATTCAGTCATACTCTTTTTACTTGATATTTATATAAATATTTATATTGACCGTCAATTTAAGGTCACTATGTATGTTTACTGAATTATAATTACATGTATTTTCTTTTTCCATTTCATTGTACGGCGCTTTAAGCTCACCTAGAGAAAAATCGCCATTTAAATGTGTGTTGTTGTTGTTGTTGTTGTTGAAAGTCGTTCTTATATAGCACGCATATCCATAGCTTAGCCGTGCTTAAAGTGATTTACAATGGCTAATATACTCTCCTGACCGACAGCAACATAGATCACATATGACAAGACTGGCAGCCTGTTAAGAGCAATTACATTTTTGGGATACGGATATCACTGTCTTAACGGCCAGGTAGTCATTCACACCTGAGTCGAGTGAGGCAGATCGGACAAAGTGTCCTTCCTAAGGACACACCGCCAATGACCAGTGGTTATCGGCAACACTTGTATGTAGCGGGATACGATCCCACCAAGTCACCCTGCCAACTGGGTTTCTCGTATTCAAACTGTGTTAACCACTAGGCCACTGGCGCCCCCGTAATTGGGTTTGATTCAGAGGGAAGAAAAATAATCATTTTGGATTTTCGAATAAACGGAATAAATGCTCAAAATTAAATATATGTTTCCTACATAAATCTAATGCATACGATAAAACTAAAAATTACAAGCATGAATGGGTAAATAATCCAATATTTTTTGTTGATAGGCAATGGTGTTGCTTGCTTCATGTCATGAAACATAAAAAACAAAAAATCTACTATCATAACATGGAAACTTTAATACATGTATTACTATCAGACAAACTGTCAATATCTTCTTGTATTTGAGAAACAACTAAAATTAGAAACCAGAAGATGAGTAATATCAAGCAACAGACAGTAGAGTGCGTGTGTATTACTTGAACAGTGTATATTATTTTATACATGATTCTGCGTAGATATCACTCGACAGACAAGTCTGACAACCCAAGGGAGAAAATGCAAAACGAGACGAATGATATCGTTAATGAGGAGAGTTCTATTGGCCTCGCGGTTGGTGTCAGTGCAACACTGAATGCCTTCTTATTATACCGCTACTAGCAACCAGCTGCTGGTAAAACCACCACCCCTCTTGTTACCTAGTCCTGATCGGGTTAATGCTGGTTTCATATTGGTTACTCTAGTCTCTTGCCCTCATTGCCCTCACCCCCCCATCCGTCCTTGGTGAGTGTCAAAATGAATGTTAACGACCTATCTTCGATAAGATGGCCATTTGGTGCGGGATTGTCCGTGAGTTTGGTGGTCAACTAGCAGTTCACTATCATCTTGGCAACACGTGTGAGGTCCACCACTTCTGCCCGTCAAGATGATGGCTGGAAATAAAACTCACTAATCGCTTCTAGTCGTCAGTGTTAATTTGACTGGATAGCGCTGTCTTGTCTTTTCAGCGATATTTATTTGACTTCGTGAGTGTTGGAGGCTTTGATCAGAGGTCAACTAGTGCACTGACCTCTTCGGCGAATCAAAAGTCAAGAGATCTACGAGGAACACAATCTTAATTGGTCAATGTGTAATGTCATTCAACGTATTTGATAAAAAAAACGATAATAATAACAAGACATTATTACTCTCCACGAACAGTTGTTTGGAAATTAAGGTAAGATTTTGCTCACAGATAACTTTATATTGATCATTCTTTGCGTGCCAATGAATCATTAGTGCAGGAATCACAAAGCACATAGCTTCATCAAAACATTGCTTTTGAATTATTATCATTACCCATTCAGTTTTAGATCTAGTTAATATGGTATTATTTTCAGTGCGTAAAGAAATATGTATCATTTAAAAGGTCACTCAACGTGAAAGGCAATCGAAACGTCAATCAAAGACAAAACAGGGTTATTTTTAAACTGATCCGTAATTCGAGGCTACGATAAAAGTCGAACCCAAAGTCGGTGGTATGAATTTATGATAAAACAGCGGGTTAATATAATTATGACAAATTCATGAAAGAGAATGAAATATGATACTTTAGATTCCGCTGTTGATAATCACCTATCACTTTGTCTCTAGTATACCCTTGTCATAATAGTCGGCGGGCCTGTGGTTGACCCCACCCCACCCCCCTGAGGGGGACATGAGTCTTATATTTTCTGGTAGCTGGACATCTCAGGGGTACGATTCTACTTGTTTGTCTAATTTAAAGTGTCGCCATCACTGAGTTATGGTCCTGAGGGGTTCTTTAAAACAAAAGAAAAAATTCCAAAAATGAAAAATGTACTAAAACTTCTAAAATAGATATATGCTGAAATACGTCTTTTATTCACGATATTCGCGTTATTATAGATATTATAGATGGAAAACCGACTCTCTTGAAACCTCTAATTAGCTTTCATTTGTCACTTGGACAACAGATTTGTAGGCATTTAAGTCTTTTTACTTACAAATATTTTTCTGGTCAATGCGAGTTTTGGAGGGAGTATCACGGGAAGGTTCTCTGTACCGTTTGCAAAGGTCCTTCCATCAAACTAGTCTGCATTAGAAAAGTTGTTTTGGTGTTCTTTTTTGCTTTTCTATTTTTCTTTAAAAAGACAATATTATTGAATCGCCAACAAATCGACAGTTAAATGGCGATGGCACATTTAATGATATCCCTGGTAAGTAAGCCTTGACAGTTTCAAAACAATTGTGCTATACCATATTCTGCGGTTGAATAATACATGTATCATTATTATTGTCTCTGTATGTTTGTGTGTGTGTGTGTGTGTGTGTTATTGAGTGAGAGGGAGGAGGAGGAGGAAGGGGATGAGAGAGGGTGGGTGTATGCGATTACTAAGACGCGAGTGCTATTTGTGGCAATGCACCAATGATTAACCCTCAGAGGTTTTACTGTAATAATTTTTTTTTCATATTGTTAAATCGCTACAATTAATTGATATTTCTGTCTAAATACTTTACTTCTTTTCTTATATCAACTTTTTGGAGGTAAAATTGAGTTGGCAAGCTTGTCATTATTCCTGTTTACCTTTGGTTTTGGTATTTTAGGTAAGCAGGAAAGCGATAAAAATGGATGCTCTGGTATATGCTCCTCAAAGAGTTAAGAACTCTGTTGAGTAACATGGTTACTCGTAGGATTATAGATGCAAGTCCTAACATTCTAGCTTAAGACCGACATGCCTATACAGGCTATACGACATGTATTTTTATCTTTAACCATTTATTTTTCTCGTCATTGGCACCTTTTTCGAACATTTCCATAATTGTGTAACAAAGGTGCTTTAAAATATCCACAACATCTTTAAATGTCAGTGCAATTTCACAGGATCTTGCCATTGCTATTTATCTAAATGTTTAGCAAGTTACAAGTGTATATTCATTATAACACCAGAGTTATTTACCATTATAACAGCCACATATAGAGTTACATTGCAAGCAATCTGGAATGTCATTACATCATTAAAATTTGTTGTATAAAAACTATTAAGTTTTTGACCTAGTAACAATATGAAACTTTGTGGTGACCATAGTTTTGCAAGCATGCAAAGTTGCATCCTTTTATCTTTAATAGTTTAGGAATTATTGGCATTTACATAGGTGCGACTCAATGGAATGCGCTTCACTCTATCATACTGACAAGATCTTCTACTACCTATAATCAGGTACCCATTTTACACCTGGGTACGGTGAGGAAATACGTGTAAAGAGTCTTTCCCAAGAATTCAACATCGTGCCCAACCGGAATTCGAACCTGGGACCTTCGATCGCCAGCCCGAATGTCTACCACTAGACCACGATGCCACAATTATGCCTTCTGAAACAAAAAGTCCCTAGGATGTACAAGAGAAAGACAAGATAATAGTCGATGCCTTCACTTATTATGGTTAGTTAATAGACCTTATATCAGTGACTCACTCACGTCATTCAGGCCATTTCTCTCAGATCCTGATGCTCTCTCTACTCCTAGAAAAGCCTACAACAGAGCTCAGGACTATCGTTTAATTAACAATTTCTTGCAACACTACTAAATGGACCTATACCCGGTACTCATTATATAACTGAATATTTTCCAAAGACTTAAGCTCGGACCAAATTAGCTGAAAGAGAATCAACTTTCAAATCTATCGATTTCATGACAACCGCATTAATCACTCGACCACTATTTGACCTTCGTCAGAGAACGGCAACTCGCGTAGTTTGAATAAAGAGTCATCCATATCATTGCTCTTTCTGGTATCTTCACGATGGTATTTATTATATCTCATTTATATGTGACACTATTGGACAGAAATTTGCTATGTCTCACCGCTATTTTTCTATGGTTGAATAACAAGCTTATAATATTGGTTAATTGGGAGCGATAAATTGATAACCTTTTACAAAAAATATTTTATTTGCCATTTATTGTCGAGCATGAAATAAATTCTTTCGAATTATGAAGACAATGAGAACAATTCTGTTACAAAAAGAATATTATGATAAAATGATTAAAGGAATATAAGCGATTTGCCTTATTAGATAGTCCTGTTTTTGATTAATCACATCATTCCTAGACCCAACTTTATTGTTATCATAATAATTATTTACAAGATCCCTAGATGTATTAATTTCACCTTCATCAATCAGTTTTCTCATCAACCATACCCAAAACATGTGAGAATTCAAATTAATGGGTACCCGATTCAAAACAATTTCAAGCTAGAACGGCTACATGTTCACACTCTGAGCCTGTCTGTTAACAGATGAAACAGATTCTATAGGTAGGATAATATTGTTCTTGTCATAATCAGATTCTTATCTTTTTCCTTATAGCACAATCTGAGCATTTTCGTATAAACAAATACAATCTTTAATCACTGCCCTTGTTCTCTAGTTGAGGTCACTATACTGTGTCCACAGTTTGTCCACAGTTCGATACTTTTCCCCATGATATTCGATTTCATAGCAAAAAAGTGTTAATACTGTTGTATCAAACGAGCATTATTTCTCTCCAATAGAATACAAATCAAAGAAGTTTTGATAAAACCATTCCTAGGTACAGTAACTCGACGAGCATAAGGGTTATGTATCAATGCGTTTGTGATGTCATATCCTTGCCTTGATTTTTTGTTTGCTAAATAGCAATGAAAAACAGTTTCATGAGTTAAATCCAGATATATTATGTAAAGCTTCAGGTTGCGGTCAGAGAGGCAAAATGATGAAAAGAATCGTTGCGCATTCAAGATGTTGCTCAACTTCGCTTACCGGCACTAGCTGGACTCGACTATTTTAGAGTGTATTCCGAGCTATTGAAGAAGTCACGAAACCCAATGAATTCCATAGTGAAATTGCAATCATTGGGGTTGAGGGGAGGTGGCATATTATTGTAAACCCTGGCTATGGACTGGTAGAACGAGGCCAGATGTTTCTCGTACGGCGTTTGCAAGAGGGGCATCAAATCCCATAATATAACAAACACACAATTATTGTGCGTGAAATTAATTCACACCATGACATTACGTCATTCTTTTCCAGAAAAAAAAACCCTTGATAATTATGCCACCAGGATCATGGCCTAAATGTTTTCTTTGCGTTAGAATGCCAAACGACACCATCAATCGTTGTTGGTAAAGTAATTAATGGTCAGGCATTTCTCTTATGCAGGGCAATTATTTCGTTTTGTGTTGCGGCTATTGGCTTCAAACCTAATTGAAAACATAATGTGTCCTCTGGCACGATGGATTTGCCATTAACTTTTTTCATTCCAAAACTCTGGGGCTGCCTTTCATTGTACGCAAGTATAGCTGTTCATAACATACACGCAGAGTTTTAATCTTTCGCAAGTTTACTAATGCTGAAAAGAAAATTTATACTATTTAAGTTAATAATACACCAAAGCTTGAGAAGATTTCAGCATTATTTTATCACTGGTTCTGAACAATATTCACCACAATATTGCTTAACATTATTTCACCCATGATCATTCGATCTCTCTCCATGATAATATGCAGGTTTGACTTAATTACATTAAGTTAGAAATCGAAAAATTGTAAAATTCTTAAATCGTACGATTATATCCTATTCCTTCATGCATTTTAAAGCAAGTAAAGTTAATAATGCGAAAATAGTGTTTACGTTTGATGCTTCGTCTTATCTCGGAAAACACGCTCGATCAGTGATGTTTCTAGGAAGACAGGTCAATTTAAACATAGATGTTTCGGGAGCAACAGATAACGTGAGACACTGTCCACGACCAATTTATCCGAATCAACCAGCTGCTTAGACTTGCCCGACATTTTCCAAGAAACATTGAAATCAGTAGACATTCAATCTGTCGCAATTTTTGTAGATTACAACATAAGAGCATGGCGGCTATTGAGACGTTTATAGGTTCGACCATATTGCCATCGTCGGTCCAGTTTCCAATGGACACATCTTTGATGGTCACGATTACAACCCAACTGAACATGTCTGGAACATCTTTGGACGTTAGATTGATGGCATTAACCCTTCCCTTCTCAATAGTAATGAACCGTTGAAGTCACTAATTGACATACAGGTTTTATGGAATATCGTTCCACAGCGACAATCAACTTTGTTGATAAAATCAATGCAAGGTAGATGTCAAAATGTCATTCAAAGTACTGGTTCTATACGCTTTATTAATTAAAAAAAAACAACAAAAAAACAACAACAAAAAAAACCCCAACAAAACAACGATGTTTAATGGTATGTTATTAGAGTTTGTTGTGCCATATTCAGCTTTTCATTACAATTGCTTAAAATCTTACGTAAAGGATAATAATTAATTGTGGAAAGAAAATATATAATATCACCTTTATGTTCAGCAAAGACTTACAATCGTTAGTTAAGCATAAAATTGAGAGTATGCTTTCTTTTGATCATGAGTATATAGCATTACGATGACGTCAACAACGCCCTCATAGAGAATCGTTTATGGGCCATGGCTAGCTGAGCGAAAAGCAACGCCATAAATATTTATTTCATTTCTCTTTACTTTAATTTATCATGCTTTTAGTATTCTTAATCTATGTAGATAAATGAAGAAGCCCGGCGACAGAAAATGAACCAATGTGATTGCTTAGTCAGAAATGATCAGATATATTTTTTGTTCGTCAAAATCTCAGAAACAAAAGCAAGAAGAATGAACATGAACATACGGTCATTTCTCTTATATCATATCATGCACATTGGACTAACATTTACACCGTATGACTTTCGGTATCTTTTGGGCAGGAAAGACTGTATGATCTCATCGTGAACCACCATATTCTCACAATATTTTTGAAAAGTTTCCTTTAAAAACTTGTTCATTTGATAGTAACGTCGTCCCTCATATTTTCCATACAAACAGACTCCCGAGCACGGGATTCACGCTTATTTTGTTGACTATTGACATGGTTCATTTGCTTATCTATTGCATTTGAGACAATGGCTATTCAATACCGGTATGTCAAAAATATGAGACAGTTAAGGTGCTATATAGTTCCATTTTACTGTAATCACTGAAAGCAATGATCTTTTCAACATCCGTTCATGGAACGGGTTTTTAGGCTAGTTTGTTATATAAGTCATAGTAATATAATAATTTAAGTCACTGTTTTAGAATAGAATAATGTACGGGTATATAATGTTTATTTCATTTAATGTGTTTTATTTCTTAGTCTCCATTTCAATTACCCTTCAATTGTCCTTTATGGGATTTATAAAGTTTTTATTGAAAATAAAATATATTGACATTTTACGTTGGATAATCGCGATATCGATGTCCCCATGAACGCCACAACAATATAGATTATATACTATAGATTCGGGTCTAAAAGCTATTGTAATTCATACTAATTAAATTCGATGTGTATTTTGAAAGCCTTATCTTTACCTCGACCCATGTTTTCCTGACAGTTTACAATTGTTGGCAATCATAATCTTCAGTAATGTTTTGGCGTTGTCTTTATTCCTGATAGGAGATGCACAATATCAACATTTTCGGGGTTCAAGTGTACCCATTTGTTACGGTTATGTACAGAAAAAAAAAGCATTAAAAAAAAAAAACAACATCAAAAAACACCCCACAAATAATCAACATCAATGGCTGTAGAACCATTTCAATCAACGCATATAACATCAACACCACAATTCTGTTTCTTTTCTATTTCTCTTCAGCCTTCATTCATATTATTTCTTTTCTTTCCGTCATAACTTCCACAGATGGCACTACCAGGGTTCTTGATCGTGTCATTTACATCACTTCGATAGCTGACGTCTTGCTTACTATCGCTTGGAACAGATTTACGAGCAATTACTTCCCTTGACCAAAGCAGGGGGAGATAATGGGAGTTGTTAAAATCTAAAATGCCGAGCATAAAACATAGATACCTAGTAGGTGCTCGTAGACGTTGTCGCACTGATTCTCCACCCTATCTCTCTTTATGCACTTACCCCGAAAGACCCCACTCTTGGACTTATTTTTCCTTTCTAGTATCTCACTCATTTTCCTATACTTCCTCCTGTTTTACCCAATGTCTAAAAAGAACACACACACACACACACACACACACACACACAACACACACACACAGAGAGTCTCATATAAATTCCAGATATCTCTACTGAAATGGCAGCGAGAAGAACCTGCCGTGGTTCTGGTAGCCCGCCCGCAAATTGATGAGAAAGACGGGCCTTGCGATGACAAGTTTTTACCTTCATTCTCTTGTCGACACCATCCTTGATATCATCGCCCTCCTTGGTGATGTGCTTTCCAAAAGTACGCTTCACTTTTAAGGAGAATATATTGGGTATGGACGCCTATTTGTTGTTGCAACTTCTTAATACTCAGCCTATTTATAATTTATTTTATCGCCCTCTTTTGATATAGATGTTATTTGAATAAAGTTGATAGTGTTTTTGTGCTATTGATTATTTCCTTCCTTGTCACCGAGTGATATATACCTAATGATGTTTGATGTAGTGTTAACGTTATTGTGAAAATGATTTTTGTAGTTTGTGTATCCCTCAGTAAGAATAAAAAGAATCCACCGTTGGGTGAATTGATAAATGATTATAAAGTAAATCATACTATTCTAATGGTCGTATTATGGTGTAAATTTGCACTATTTTAATTTGGCTAAGGCTGCAAAACGACACCATTAAAAATAATCTGACTGAAACCAAAAATGATCAAAATATCTTCCCAAGGTGAGAACCTCAGTAGCAATAGACATGTCTATAAATATCTTATTTTAATGTTTCTATTTTAATCTTGACCACGCGTCGGCCAAGAAATCCATTCACCACGGAGCAAGCCAGACACGCTTTCGCTTTCACTTACTTTTGTTTAGGATCGTTGCAGTTTTGTTTCAGAATTTTTCATTGTATTATGTTTAATCATGTAAGCAATGCTGCAAATGGCCAGCGAATCTAAACAATATCCCCATAGGTGTAATTTGTTTGTCCCTTGTATAATGCGTCAGAATATAGTTTTTGATTATTTATTTATGAATTGGTTTTAATTTGGAATTTGCCAAGGCCCTAATGAAATCTTGAATCTTCATGAATAGGTAAGGCGCATTAAAGACAAAGGTGGAAAACGCACCATATCTTGTTATGGACAATAGTATCAGCCAGTATTTTTAGCCAAAACAAAATTAAATGAACATATTAATATATGGCTATGATTTCATTCCGAATTGAAGACAAGGAAAACTAAAAACACATTACAAAGATGAAGATAAAGATCTAGATCTAGATGAAAATACAAGTTC
The DNA here is from genome assembly GCA_032466395.1 of Aegires albopunctatus. Lineage (NCBI taxonomy): Eukaryota > Metazoa > Mollusca > Gastropoda > Nudibranchia > Aegiretidae > Aegires > Aegires albopunctatus. The sequence continues at coordinate 10,695 of JASKDV010202787.1, forward strand.
TTGGAATACTCTCTCTCTCTCTCTCTCTCTCTCTCTCTCTCTCTCTCTCTCTCTCTCTCTCTCTCTCTCTCTCTCTCTCT
>JASKDV010202798.1:0-10774 GCA_032466395.1 Aegires albopunctatus
CCTCTCTCTCTCTCTCTCTCTGTCTCTCTCTCTCTCTCTCTCTCTCTCTCTCTCTCTCTCTCTCTCTCTCGCCTAATCTATCAAAGTACGCGGTATCAAGCTAATCTGAGCACAACGAAGATAACAAAAATCCTTTGAAATCGAAGTTTGATACAGTCAGTCAGATATGCATTGCCAAGATAAAATAATAATACATTATACGTATGACTAAAATATGCTGTGTACTGTGTAGTTAAGCGGTTGAAAGGTCAAACAGTTGAAGCTGGTGGAGGAGTGAAGTCAACACAAGTGCGACAAAGCCCTAAGCTAAGAGAAATAAAGAAAGAAGAAGAATAAGGTGACACACTGAAACGTTCCAGTTCTCTTGCTCCTCGACAATGTGACACTAATAGATCCGGTGTTTCATCGCTAAGAAATGTTTGTTATTAATAATGAATACAAAACTCCCTCTGCACATTACAATGTGGCATAAAGATTTAGAAATAAAATAGACATGCGGGTTTAATCACATTTGCGCATGGCATTTAATAGAGATTTCTAAGCTGAAAAAATCACAAATTGTGAACTTTGTCGTCAGCACTGTTCATAATAATTAAACTTAGTGTTAGTTAAGCTTACTTCCACATAGATGATCTATATCCCATTTATGAAATAATCTGAGAAAGCACACCACACCTAGATCCACATCAATAAAGCATTTTTTTTTTATGTTGGTAGCATTAAATATTCACGAAGCATTCATGGGCAATAAACTTGCAACGAAAATATAATAATATACTATGTGTAAATTATTGACTCAAAACAATTAATATCATCATCTTCATGATCATCACCATCGTCATCATCATCATTGACTGTATCATTATTATCAGTATCATTACTAATACATGTTTAATTATTTTATTATTTACGTGATCATCATCATCATCATCATCATTAATTATAATACAGACATACCTTCGTTAATATAGACTGTAAACGTACTGAAAGGCATCTTCGAACAAAGGCATAGGTAACATGGAATTCAATACAATTATTTCACATTCGAAAACATTTTTTTTAGAGTAAACTACATGAAGTATGAATTTAAATCTTTCACATTTTAATTTGCAGGTTTACAAGTTCCGTACACAATGTTAATTATCAAAACATAAAAAAATCGAGCAACGTGTTCTCCCACTGGCATCCATTATCCATAAATTCAAATGTGCAACTGAAACGGGTCATTATCTATTATATCTAGGTCTCCATACCAAACGTATGTGTAAATGTCTTTATAAGAATGAATTTCGACTTTATAGTAGTCGATAAACTTACTAATCTTACACACCGCTCCAAATGTTTTGAACTGGGACAAAAAGCTGGCGAGAAATGAAGTGCTGCATAATTTCAAAGATGCGAAATATGGCGAATGAAAGTAAAACAATATATTGTCATGTACTTCAAGGTTCATTTTTGATACCCCGCGCATGCAGGAACAAATTGACCCGTTCCATTGCAACTTTGTACATTGTATCAGATGCCCAGACAAGGTAAATCGTCTGATGGTCAGATGTCCCATTGAATTAATGACAAAGAGCAACAGCAAAAATGACAACCACCCAGAGAGAGGTGAAAAGGTAGATTTTAGTGTTAAAATATAACAAAAAAACCAATGGTAAAAAGAAGCCAATGGTAAAAGTGAAAAATTGCGGCGGTCCAACCTCTTCGAAGACACTATGGTCATGCCCCATTGATCTTTAGAATGGATGGGTCATTTGACATGAGAAAAGGAGTGTTTCGCCAAAATGAACTCTGGTACTAACCACCAGCAATAGATTATCTAGATCTAACTTGCTTAGCCCACAAAACTATTGTTTATATTTTGTAACGAAATTTTTTCACAAAGGGAATTTTTCCAAGATGGCTTACAAGATTAATGTACTTTTGGTTGTAAATATAATACGCTCTATACTGATTGCTTTATGAAACGATATTTTCTTCCTTTTAATTTTTTTATTTTCTCCTTTTTGTAGCCCATTTGCTTTATTTATCTAGATCTATATGGGCCTTTCTATATCTGTCTATCGATCCACACAGCTAATCTATCTGATTCTATCTACCGGCCTACTAACCAACCTACTTACAACCTATAACTTATCCCTAATCTATTCATCCAACCCCACCCCCTTTCCCAGAAAATTATCATAGAAGAAAATAAATCGCACCTATGAAATTTCGCCTTACTTAATTCTTCGCGGGGAATTAGGCCAAGAGTTGTTCAACGCCAACGGATAGGCCTCTTATAATAATTATAATAGTAGGCACAATACTATGTGAGTTTCAAGTAGACCTACGTTCAATTACAATAAATATAGCATCCATTGATATAGTACAATGTTACCGACAAGTCCGTTATCATAATATGGCATGATCGGTCATGATAGATTATCTATCGTTTTGACGAGGACTGCGTCAATGACCCCCCACCCCCACCCCACCCCCAAACAAAACAAAGCAAAACAACAACAACTAAACATTGATGGACTGACACATCAATCAAACTGTACTTTTCATTAGATCTAGATATCTAGATCTAGATCTAGATCTAATCTAGATCTAGATCTAGATATCTAGATCTATATCATATCGACCCCTACTCTTCTCAAGAGGCAAAGGCAAAGGACTGAGTCAAACAACAGTATGAAATCAGACCAAAACAAAACAAAAGTAGAGCATATCAAACTCAGCATATGATGATCCAACCTAGATCAAGACCTATAGATCTAGATAGATCTCATATTATGAGAAAAGTAAAATGACCGTGAATACGACATGTAATAAATTACAGCTAAGTGATATGGGAGGAATGGGGGAGAGAATGGAGTTTAAGCCTATACGGGAAATGAAGAGTGAGAGAAAAAAACCCAAAGGAGATGTTTTTGTTAACAAATTAATTCATCAACTTACCTATATTTCTTTCTCATATATCGTCCTCTCCCCTGCTTGTGGTCACCTGTACTGGTACACACTTATATATCCCGCTTCTAGTTTTCTAGTTGTCACCACCACTAAATCTAGATCAATGTGTAGACCTTGGACGGAGGTGTAGACAAAAGTGCTGTAGTGCTGAAAACAACCCGAAGCATGCAGGAAGTAATTTGCGAAGAAAGTTACCCGGCTCTTTGGGTTTCTTTTTGTTTATAAAAATATAAGCGATTTACATACCAGGATATAGATCTATATATAATAATATTATCTAGATCCTTCTATAAACAATGAAAGTAATTACAACACTTATCCTTTCTATGAACCGGTCCTTGCGCAATACTGATTTACTTAGATTCTGAGATGTAAATAATATTAGGCCTCTACTGAATTAAATAATAAATAGACCATAAAATGGCTGGTGCAGGAATCTACGTGTTGCACAGAATAATAGTAGATTTAGCATTGGGCCAAGTCTGACTCAACACTAATGTGCTCTCTCTCTCTCTCTCTCTCTCTCTCTCTCTCTCTCTCTCTCTCTCTCTCTCTCTCTCTCTCTTGATTTAGGTCACACACACCTCAAACACAATGACATGGAGGCATAATATGAGTATTCAAGAAAGCGACAATAATGTCAAACGTAGCAATATTTTAGACTGCCTAGTATTCGTTTATAGAACACTGAAAAGATCCAAAGAAAGAACTATTGGCTGATAGCCAAGCTTTAATACTTAATATAAAATATTTGCTAATATATCATTATTTACATACTAGACTGTGTGAAACGGTCTGTCGCAAGTAGAGGAGAAATGTGCTTTAGTGTGTCATCCTGATTTAAAATGAAATTAAGAAATTTATACAATGCAATGTAATTGTCTTTTCTTTACCAATATTTACCATTTTATAACTTTACATATTAATTCTTATACATCGTATTTATTAGGCCTTTATCGCCTTAATTCCCAGCACCGAAATTACCATCCCTGTTTCGATCTTGCTAACGTTTTTTCTCTCTCATAAACATAGTGAGACTACGGGTATAAGGTTAATGTTCATCGTGATTATTTAGCCCAAAGGCAATCAATGCCCACTAGCAATACATTTGTTTTGTAAAACGGGTCGAAAAATCATATATATATATATATATAATAACTTTGATAGAGTAAAGAAATATCATTAACATTATTGATACTCTATTTTTCTAGTTCAATCTACGTAGCTGCTTTAAAAGGGAGAAGAGCATCAGATTCTGCTTCTGACAGCGTAACCTTACGTAGATAGTCCTAACATGTGCAAGATTTCTGAAATTTTCTATTTAGATACGCTGTAGCTTTATTTTATAATAACGATGAATGGTCACATCACTTGTTTATTCATAGTTTGTTCGTAATTCGATGGTCCTCTTGAACTGGTTAAAACTAGATCTAGATCATCGCAAGTAGAAGATTCCATTCACAATCAAATTACAATTGATTGATCTACCATTACTATTTAGGCCTAAGCGATGTAAACTTAGGCAAAACACCTTGTCCAATATACTTCTCTCGATTCAAGTGTTAATTATAATATTAGCTGGATGTAAAAATACAGTCTTCGTCCGAACAAAGTATTAGCACCTTCAGCTTCCAATCTTGTCCTATATGTTCTGAGTTGCTGTCGGTCAAGTAATGTGAAAAATTATCGTAAATGTCTGGGTAATGGGCACCTAGTCTATGTAATATTTATTTATTTATTCATCTAATTCATTTTCCTCAGAGAGGATGGGGTGAGTTATCTTTTCACCTTCTCAAATTATTCGCTTACTTCTCCGAGATTCTGATGTACTTGCACCGTTCATTTTAGTCTTTCTATTACGAATCCAGTTATTGATAATAGCCTAATTATACCTCTGTACATTTTTGCAATTAATTGTTTTTTTCTTCGGAAGCTTAACCAGGATTTCCTCTTCTTTCCTTCCTACACTACTAGTCAAGCCAACCGTTCTCTCTTCAAGGCCCTTACAAGACCCTCCATCAATGTGAAACGGAGAGTGCACACATGCAAAACTTTCACTTAAAGCACACACCTATGGATGCTTACCTACCGGGAAGGGGTCGCCGAATAGATCACTGCAAATTTAAAAAAAAAATAAAAAAATAAGATAAATTTAGTCTTGAGTGATTACATCCGATCTCACAGAAACATTGCACATTGACATGACGGCACTGACTCATCATGTACCGTAATTCACAACTTTACTGTCCAAGGGAAAAATCTCTGATGTAAAACGTGGTAACTAGATCTATGTCAATGTATTGATAATAAATAAATGAATGAATGAATGAATGAATGAATGAATAAATGAATGAATGAATGAATGAATGAATGAATGAATGAATGAATGAATGAATTGATATATATATTAATTTCTAAATGTTTAATTTTTCTTCTTATCCTGTCTGCGCAATGGGCATACTCTTGTAGCCTGGAACCATGCGTAATACAGTATTGTCCGCCATCGTCGTCATCACCCAGGAGCATGCATTTTGTATTTTTTTAAAAATGCCTTACTCCATGTCACTGGCCGTAATCGACTTTTTAGCTACATCCCAAACCATCCCAGTAGACTGCAAAGTCTCGCTGCTTCCCTGAGTTTGGTTATCACCATTTTCTATCTTCTTCTGTTCTGCACGACTGAAGCTATGACGTGTCAGACCGTCTTTTATGTGTAGCTCTATTGGACGCAATATATTTATTTTCATTGCAGTAAGTTGGTGATGAAATTATAAATTTTGCACTGAATTGGTTTCCTGTTTGAATGATTTGATAGAAGTACTATCCAGGGCTGGATAAAATGTGTCATGAGGCGTGGTATGCTCCCCCGGACATTTTTTGAAAAAATGGTTAAAATATGTGCCATCTGGTGCATTCTGGGCCTTGTTTTGGAGGATGATAACAGCATTCTTTTCCTTTTTTCAAAATTTATGTGCATGCTCAGGTCAAGGGGGGTTTCCGGGCCCCCTCCTCCCCCCACCCCCAGGTACCGGTACAATAACAATAATATATTATGTAGTTTGAGGACAATACAAATAAAGGGCAAGAATCACCCAAACAAGCTCATGCGATCAGCTTCATAAGTTATTTCCCTTTTTGTTCATTTAGCTCGACCCTCTGTAAGTCGTTATAATAAAATTAAAGTCTGCAACATTTCCATTACTGTTGCTGCCTTCCCAGTGTTATGTTAAGTTGATGGAAAGGAGTGACAGAAAATCTCAGAAAATTTGTCACTTCACACCCTCTAGTAGACTCACAAATTCCATTTGATAAAGAACTCCGACTGATTATAAAGATGTACCGGTAGGCCTGGTAAAACGTGTTAAATTCACCTTCACCCAAAGCGTCGTCATGATAACGGTGCTTTACGTTTTGTCATTACCGGTATACTCCACTAAAAAAATAAAGCTACATAAAACGCAAGGGTCAAGACTTGTGGTCCTTCCTCAACCTTAAATCTCTTTATGCCAGAAGGTACACAAGGCTCGGACATCAGTCCTCCACTTCATTCTGTTGGCAGAGTTGCACGCTCCATTCGCCTCCATGTTCTCTTTGGGAGTCCTCTTTTCCTTCGTTCCTCAAGAAGTCCACCCGAGAACCACAGCACAATCATCACTCTTTACTTGGCTCATGTCAAATCCACTGCTATCTTCATCTTCTGACTTCCTCACTGGTATTTTGCGTATCTGCTGTCTTGTGGAAGACATGCTGCCTTGAAAACCTCCCTCAAGGCATTGGTCTGAAAGATGTCAAGATACTCTTCTTTTTCCTTTGTCAGTTTCTATGGTTCGCATCCATATAGTAGGACTGATAAGATTAGGCTTTTTGAACAGAGAAGCCTTTCCCATCCAGTTAATTTGTGGTATATTAGGAGGAAATGCAATTTTTCGACTTTAGACAAAGCTACTGTTAGTGGCCTTTTAGGCAGGATACTTTGGATGATACTCAGTGGTCTAGTGGGTAGCAGTCACGACCGGCTTAATTAGAAATAGATACCCACAACTGTGGCACAATTCAAGCATGAAAATACTTTGGCAGCACCATTCACCGACTGGGTTATCGTTGGATCGTATCCACTCTCAGCTTGATTTTTCTCGATAATCACAGAACGTTGGACAGTTTTCATGAGGAAAAACTTTTCATACTCGACACAGGTGCCAATGAGTGCCTGGCTTTATAAATGCAACATTGTGTTCGTCCGGAAATTGTATTCGCGCCCAACCAACAGCTACTATTGTCTTATGTTCCATGTCACTATCTGCCCAGGAAAGTAAAAAGGTACAGTAATAAAAAAAATAAAAAAGCCATTAATAGGCCTACATCGGAAATAAAGAGTGGGAACTTGAATTTTGGATTTCAACTTGCAATACTTTTATCATTTACATGTACAAGAGTCTGAGTCGAGGGAAACAATGAAGTAAATTTTCTCTTTCATACATCATAGCTTTTTCTGATACATAATGTATTACTAGGTGAAGCAACCCGTTCACAAAGCGAAAGTGGAAGATGATTTTAAGGAAGGTCCATTGGGAATACGATGGGAATTTTATATTTGTTAGAACGGTGGGTAAATCTAGCGAAACAAGTTTTAAAATGCCACAATAAGAAAAATTAGACCAAGTTTACACAGATTTTACTATTTCAAAAAAATAAAAAATATGATAAAATAAAAAAGGGTCTATACCGGGTACATCAAGGAGATTAAGAGAAGATTCTCCTTAGTCAAAGCAGCATTTCAAAACTGAAATTATTATCATTCTGAAAAACTACACATTGAGCATGGCAACCAGGCTCCGTATGCTGCATTGCTCATGCTACGTATATCCGATTTTATTGTACGGATATGAGATGAGAACCATAACAGAAATTAATGTATATATGAGAAAGGGACTTGAAAATTGTGAAACGTGGTTCCTAAGGAGGATGATGAGCATTATCTGGACTCCATTTCAGCAACGGGAGAAATGTAGGAAGATCGATGGTGAACTGAATGGTCATAATTGAAATACATACGGCAAAGAAGACAACAGCAATTCATAGGCCACTTGATGAGAAAAGATGGTTTAGAAAACTTGTCCACGGCTGGCATAATCGAAGGAAGATCGAGCAGAGGAAGAAATAGGGTTATGTGGATGGACAGCTTGAGAAAATAGATGGCGGGGGGAGAAGTAAACGCTGAGAAGGCAGAGTGTTGAGAAAACTATCAAAGAGCGGAATTTGTGGCTTGCCTTGATGGCCCATGTTACTTGATATGGCACCTTGATGATGATGTTGATGATTTCAATTTCAAGGTAAAATTCTCATTAAAAGCCATTTATTATATCAAGTCTATTGGTGGGATTAAAACACATTTATTTGTTTATTGTTTCCTTTTATTTTATTATCTACTTTATTATCTACTTAATTATAAAAAGGATACAAGAGGAAAAAAAATTAATTGAACATAATTATCATTTTGTCCGTAAATGCTGATATGTGCATTAATCAAGTTTTAATTTTAATATAAAGTTAAAAAAAGATAAAATTGCATTTTATATAGCGCTTATCGCCAGGCGCTATTACAATTATTCACTGCCCCTGGCCAACAGCAACACAGAACACATAGGACAAGACTAGCAGTCTCTTAGGCGCTAATACAATTTTCGGACACATACAACGCTGTCTTAACGGCCAGGTACTCATTCACACCTGAGTCGAGTGAGGTAGATGGGACAAAGTGCCTTACCTAAGGACACACCGCCAATGACCAGTAGTTATCGAGAAAATTTACGTCTAGCGGGGTACGATACCACCAAGTCACCCAGCCGACCGGTGTCGGTGAGTGGAGCCGCTTGACTTTCTCGTGTACGAACTGAGTTAACCACTAGGCCATTGACGCCCCAAATCATTATCATTTTCAATTTCAGGGGATTAAGCGATTTATTAAATAAATTCTATTGGTATGATTAAAACACAATTTATTTGTTTGTTGTTTCCTTTTTAATTCTTTAATTTATCATGAAAAGGATACAAGAGGGACAACAACAAAAATAAAAATATACCCCCCCAAAAAAAAACAACAACAAAAAAACAACAACAACACACACAAAAAAACACACAAAAAAACACACACACAAAAAACAAACAAACCACCCAACAACAATAACTTTGAACATAATTGTCATCTTGTCTGCAAATACTGATATATGCATTAATCAAGCTTTAATTTCAATATCATTTTCAATTTCGGGGGATTTGATTCCCCAAGAGTAGGCAGGCATCTCATGTATCCTTTTACGGTATTGTTATTTATAACAGAACCTTAATGTGCCGCTTTGGTGACGTAACTATTTACAACTCTGTAAAATATGAAAATATATAAATAAAACATCTTCTGTGTCAGTGTACATGTATAACACTATACATACATCAAACTGTTCTCGCAAAAATCGTCTGGATAGCAAGGCAAATGTTCAACTTTTTCCGGGAAAGGTAACCATGCCATGTCCAATTTTTAGACTTGCTTGTGAATGTCAATCTTCGAAAAGTGAAGATGCTACTTGAGTTACTATCCCCGTCACTGTCAGCCATCAAATCTGTTTAAAACCTTGAACAGTAGTCGAGTGTTAGTCCACTAAACCAGGAAGTGTATTTTTTAGGAAGGTTAAACAATAGTCCTGTAAAATAATGAAATATTACAGAGAGTGTCAATCTGATTAGAAGTTAATGAAATACACAACATCTCTTGCCCACACAACGAAAATAGTACTGTGCACAATACAAGGATTCTATTTGCAGGTAAAATAGTAAATACCTTATTGCACCACACATATTTTTATTATTATTATATGCTATTCTGATTAGATCTAGATTTTATAACGCTGCGATAAGTTTCGGTTTGTCTTTTATTGAATTGCGTCCAATAGTAATACGACAGATCTATGTATTGATACATTTCTTAAAATTATTAAGAAAACTTTGCGATTTACACGAATTGCATTTAAAAAATTATTTTTTTGCTATTATTGGTAGCAAAATATGTCAATATATTTATGTTACTAGGTAACTTTGATGGAAGAGGGCATTTTTGCATAATAGTCGACAAATTACGTCCAGCTGGGTTGCAATTCTGCATGATTCAAGATTGTTTGTTGCCAGCGGATCTAGACTCGCCTACGGTATTTACTACTTGTACAATTCGTTCTAATAATTTACATTTAAGAAATCTAATTTGATCATTAAATGTATCATTCATGACCGATCATTCATATTTCAAAACCATCTATGCTGATCTGTTAAAGGCAATCGAAAAACATTTGTTTTCAATAAATTATGTCGATCATTTATTATGAGGTATATACTAAGTCGTGTGCAGGCGATACAGGCCTATCTACACGCGTAATACTTTGACCTGTAAACGTAATACGATATCAATAATTATTCTAAATCTCAGGTTTGCTTTTTGACACTCCTCCATAGTGACATCAGTAATGAAACTTGTATTGCTCTTATTTGTCTGTGTCATGACATCGCAATTGGTTGCAATCAAAGCCAATGGTTCACCTGTTCGTTTAATGAGGATTGGACATGAATTACTAACTGGAGTGGCTGAGAGCTGTGGTGAGTAAATCGGATTTTTCACTACAAGCCTACTACGTATGAAACTATTCAGTCTATTGAATTTCATTATCATATGGTACACAATTTTATCGGCTCACCTCGCTCTCTTTCTCTCTGTCTCTCTCTCTCTCTCTCTCAATCTCTCCCTCCCTCCCCCCTCTCTCTCTGTGTGTCT
>JASKDV010202809.1:0-20070 GCA_032466395.1 Aegires albopunctatus
AGTAACTGTTTTTGTGATTGGTTTACTTTCACTCAGCTTCCTTCGATAGCAAGGCAGAAGGTGGATCATGTTGTGATTGGAGGTCGAGAGAGGGGGGAGCACATGCGATTTGTAACTATTAAAAACATTACAGTACAGAAGGTCAATCGTCAATCAATACATTGACATGTGTTACACAAATTTGCACATCAGGGCACATCTGTTTGTGCTGTATACCAAATTCCACAACATTTTGTGTAAGTTTTGGAACATCAAAATCATATTGAAGACTTACAATTACAATTACAACAATATCAGGAACATTATATTTGTAAAAAAAAATAATAAAAAAATATCATGGAATTTGAACTTTGATTTCATTCTTCACAAATGGAACAGCTTTGGATAAAAGATGGCAAGTTGACATTACATTTGTAAAGTTGATATTTATGGTACATAATGTACTCATATCCACGGCATATATGCATGCTCATAGAGTTTTATATCGATAATGTGTTACGCTGATGTACAGCTATATATAGAAGGTAGAACAATTTATTACAGCCTATTGGGCGCTGGTGCATTTCCCCAGATCAGGACAAGTCAATTTTCTACAGGCCATGTACTAATTTACACATGAGTGAAGTGAAGCAATCGAAGTTAATTTCTTGCTTGAGGGGGAAAAAAAAGGGCTGTTTAAAAATGAACCTGCAACGTTGCAGTGCGAAATCTGATTCTTTGACATTACACCACATTGCCATCATCAGTCTGCATTAGCTAATTCTGAACTTAAAAGGAATGACATGTCTTTGGGTTGAGTATTTTAATAACGGTCAATACAATTATAGTTTAACTTTTTAAGGAAACATATTATTGAAATTGTACAACCCGTACCGTTGAAAATTAAATCGTAAAATACATGTACAAAAAAGAACAATTTGGAACTCAACACACTAAAAACAGAAAAGAAAAGTGAAATGATACGAAAGAATTCCATGTTGTCAATAAATACTGCCGAGGAAATCAAAGCCAGAGATACCAGCTGAATGTCGGTCAAGGAAATCAAAGCTTTTGAACTTAAGCATGGGCTAATCGATCATGAATTATGGGAATAGGTCGAAAGAACACAAATTTCTTAAATAAATGCATGTGACGTAAATCGCATGGTTATAATGCATTATCGTTTTGACTTCCATCCTGTTAACACGCCCCCTTTCTAGTAATATGCCTAACATCCCCACGGTCCAATACAAGGACTTCTTTTGACCCTAGCAGACTGTACAGGTCTAGATCTATCTAATTATTATATTTATAGCCATCAGTGGAGGCGGCTGGGTGGCAATATTGGTGGAACGAGTACCACCTTGACATTGTTGCGAGGAATGCATCTATCAATTCGTAGAAGTAGCCAATGAGCCCATATTACACATACATGCCTATAACTATCATATGATATGTGCATGAACATTCATGACTCAATATGTATGGGGTTTGGATATGGGTAGGTGACAGTAGAGGCGGGAAGTTAAGGATTATATAAGAGTAATACATCTACAAGTTACTAACTTAACTAGAATAATGCCGAATATTCATAAGTTGTTAAAAAAAAAAACAATGTTTCTTCGCTGATATGGAGAAGTGAAGAAGATCTTTAAAACCTGGCTACAGACCACGATTTTTCGGTTTCTTCTGGGTCGGTGAACAATAAAAACAGAACAGTCTATTTTTCTTTAAATTTAAACTAACCGTATCATTCATGTGATAGGTACAAATTACAACAAAATACGCGTTTGTTGACTTGTAGTGGAAAATTTTGTGGTTGTTGGGGCCCAAGATTTTAAAGTGTGAAATTTCTTCAAGCTTCAGCTAGAAGCTGTCTACGTGATTCATTTCAAATTAAACCATGCAAAGATAATAAAGAATACACAAGGGTGTAAAAGCCTCTATTATGGTCCAAAATAGTTCTAGTCGATATATTATCAAACCTTGATCTAGATACAAAGTTGATTTTAAATATGGAGGCTGACTTAAAAATCCTTTAAGAAATCAAAGAATCGATATTATTGTGCCAGAGAACAATCAAGAGGTAAAATATTGGCGTTCTAATGCAACACACTGACGATAATAAAAGTGATCTTAATGTGCATATGAATTAAATTAAACAGGGAAAGAAGAGGTGAGGGGTGACAATAACCCACTTATCTAAATTCACCATACCAGTAAAGATTATGACAGACTATGTGTCCCTCACCTAGTATCACAAACGCTCAACCTATCCCTATTGTCTTGTCGCTGCGATCTGCATATTTCCTTCGAGGATATATAGTATTTCGCACAAATTTGCGACAGAAGGAGCGAGGCGCGCTCCAAAAAGTTTGGGTTTGTTGTTGTTGTTGTTGTTGTTGTTGTTGCAAGAATTATTAAGACGATCACAGTCCCAGCGTCCCAGCCTCCCTAGAAGTAGACCTCAATACGCGTACCAGGGGAATGAGAAGCAGGAACCAAATTTAATCTTGCTCCTTGTCTGCTTGACTTCGAAGAGGAGAGGGAGAGCAAAGACCTTAGAAAGAAATTGTCTCTGTCAATAGAAAGAGGTGATAGAAGGAAGGGTGCTTATTAACGAGTTGAAGACCTTGGCTTCCCATGGGTATCACTGGTTTTGTTAGTATATAACACAACAGTGTTAAACTAAATTTTGTCGTTTGTAAAAATAAGTAAGCCTCTACAAATTAAAATCAAAGTATATGATTTCATTATCTAATAAAATTTATAGACTTTGCTAAGGGTCATGCGATCAGGTGGATCTTTCGCTCCTCTCAATCCATGGCAGAGACATGTTACATATATGGGTACACTCCTATGTCTATGATCCATGGACCCGCCGCCACTGGACCTATCAGTCAATCTCTGCGCTTTGGTTAAAATGTAATTGAGCCAAAGAAGCACAATAATCTCCCTTTCGCTATAATTATTTAAGAGAGAAGAAATAAGGGTAATCAAACAGTGCACAAAGATAGCCCGTGGATGTGATTTAATCACAACAATAAACACCAGAAAATTACAGTATTTTATCAATGGTTTTATTGATATCTCAAGAATGTAGTTTTTCACAGATATAGTTTCATATTACATTGTGCAATCATATTATGTTACATTCAATCAGTTTCATTCAAACATTCAACATTTCACTAAAAATATCATGTACAAGATGCGCCACTCTCTCAACATTTTTAAAAGCATCAGCATTTTATTTTAAGTGCAGTTTCATATCAATTACACTTTCACTTTCATATTTGTTTGTTTCTTTGATTTAGTTTTTTGTACCAAATCAAAATAGTTTACATGAACAATTATTTATCCATTGTCTTACATTCAAACCATACGTCATGCACATCTCTTTGATCTGATTTATTGAATGAAAATATATTGAAATTTGGTATAAAGTAGGAACAGGAGCATTAAAAATGCTCAATTCTGTACAATGAATATAGAAAAATAGCATCAACAATTATAAAAAGCACAAATGAGCACCGGGTACATATTATAACTTTTTTAAAAATAGCTTTACCAAAGCACTATGTAAAACTACAGGAGGAAATCTCTCAATTCAAACATTTAACACCACATATTATTATGATTTACAAGGTGTAAGTAAATACATTAAATGAACTGGTTAGCAGCCAACATACATCTTACAAACTCATCTGCTCGTTTATCTTATACTTTCACAAAATGTCATAAAAAGCAAGAAAAGATAAAATTTAAGATCAATAGTTTTTGTAAGTATTAAAAAGCAATCAACTATTATGAGCTGAAATTTACCAACCGATACTAAACTTGTGTTGGGTTAATGTAACAATAAGCATTCTTTGTAAATCATAACATTATGACATCATATCCGGTGTATACAGGATCTATTTTTATCATAGCAGCCTTTAACTTCTTTTGTCCATATTCTTTCGTTATTATTTCTGCAATACTTATAAAAAGGTTTATAGATGGCATTGTATCGGAGAAATGCTGTTGGTGTTTTATATCACAATGTTCAATTTAGAAGACATTAAATTCGGATAATTGATTTGTTTCACAATTTCAACGCCATTTTGATAGCAACTAATTACCTTTCAAAATTGCCCTTAAATCAACACAATCTTAAGAATGTTCTCAAAAGCACTTCCTGTGGACGATGGATGGGCCACTTTCGTCGTATTCCTCTTTGGTGATCCACATCTGGTTGAACGTAGACAGAGAAGATAAGATAGATCCGCCAATCCAAACAGAGTATTTGCGTTCAGGGGGAGCAATCACTTTAATCTTGTTTCCTGCTGGAGCAATCGATTCCAATTCTTTATGAAGGCGATCAGCAATACCAGGGTACATGGTCGTACCTCCTGACAAAACGATGTTCTGGTAAAGATCTCTTCGCAGATCAATGTCGCACTTTGTAATTGAATTATAGATCATTTCGTGCACTCCAACAGATTCCATCCCAATGAAGGATGGCTGGAACAAGACTTCCGGACATCTGAATCGTTCAGATCCTATAGTGATAGTCTGTCCATCTGGAAGCTCGTAGCTTTTTTCAATTGAAGATGATTTGTTGGCTGCGTCTAACTCCGATTCGAAATCAAGTGCAATGTACCCTAACTTTTCTTTGACATCTCGCACAATTTCTGTCTCGGACGACGAAGTTAAGCTGTAGCCTCGTTCAGATAAAATTCGCTGGAGATATCCAGTGAGGTCTCGGCCTGCCAAGTTCACCTTCTCTATGGCATGAGGAAGAGCGTAGCCTTCGTAGATAGGAATTACATGGGTAACGCCGTCACCGGAGTCCAAAACAATACCAGTTGTCCTTCCGGATGCGTATAAAGATAGCACTGCTTGGATTGACACGTAAAAAGCCGGTGTGTTGAATGTTTCAAACATGATTTGGGTCATTTTCTCACGATTAGCCTTTGGATTGAGGGGGGCTTCAGTTAATAAGACTGGGTGTTCCTCGGGTGCTACTCGAAGTTCGTTGTAGAAAGTGTGGTGCCAGATCTTCTCCATGTCGTCCCAGTTGGTGACAACACCGTGTTCAATGGGATATTTCATGGACAAAATGCCGCGTTTTGATTGGGCCTCGTCGCCGATGTAGCAATCCTTGTTTCCCATGCCGCTCATGACCATTGAGTATTTGGGTCTTCCAGTCAGAGCAGGAAACACAGAGCGTGGAGCATCGTCACCACCGAACCCTGCTTTGCACATTCCGGAACCGTTGTCGATGACGATGCTGGGTATCTCATCACTGCTGAAGTAACTCATGGTGAATGGTAATGGTAATTCTGTAGAAATAATTGCAAAAAGTTAATACTCTATACAGGGGAATAATCTTTCGCCCTAGTCCTACAAAAGGTAACTCTAGGGATTATCAATATCCTTTTTATTCTGTATACAAAGAATTATTCCATGTATTGTAAAGTATTGTGATTGTACATGATGTGATCGTAATACGTGTAATAAAAATAACTCTTTGATTGATGCTGTTGGTGATAATAAAGATGATAATGATGATGATGACATTAATATTAATAAAACTTAATTGCGATAATCATAGCAAACACGTAAAAACTGATAAATAAAGAGATAAATTAGAAAGATAAATTATTAAATTAATTGGTTGAATAAATAAAAGATAAATTAATAAATAGATAGAGAACATCAGATAAACAGAAGAAGAAGAAGAAGAAAAAAAAAAGGATACAATTCAGAAATCTTCATTTCAACAAAATGAACAAAAAAATAATCATCAACAAAAAGTCAACAAAATCAACAAACAAATAAAAAGTAATAATAATATTTTACTTTTTTTAATCCATGCCTACACTTATTTGTAGGTGTCATACTGATAAATTAATGAAATGGGGAATAATAATGAGGAGAGCGCATGATTTCTTCAACGTGACTTCTTAAAGAAACAAGTTGAAAATTATTGCACCGCAGTTATATAACAAAAACAAGTAGTAAATAAAAGAAAATGTTCAATGCTTTTAAGAATAATATAATATTATGTGAAAAGCTCAAATAAATTAATAGCGAGAGCACATGATTGTTCTAAGAGTTGACATCTACAGTAACAGCTATTAATTACTTACATTAAAGTACTTCTTCAACAAACAAATTGAAAACGCTTGTAGCAAAGATGCAGAACTTAAAACTTGGAGACAAGTCGAGCTTTTAATATCTTCTTAGAGAAAACCACGAAACAGTCGCATTTTATACTTTATAGGTAGTCTTTTCTCTTAACGGTGATTCAGTTTAATTCCTCGAATTGTGATAAATATTTCTGTTTTTAGCCAGGCGTAGCCGCCCTGTGCTGCCATACTAAATTTGGACATATTCTACGATCGATAGATCTTCGTACAGGTAACTAAATGGCCATATCTAGGCATGACGAATTCAGAGATATAAATAGAAACTTATAGGCCCTTTTCTGTTGGAGAAGACCAATAAGCCGATAGGTGAGTCATCACAATTGCTAATCGCAGATCAGGGACGGTGACTTAGTAAGACCAAGGTCTGACTTATCTGGGGTGGTTAAAAGTAGGATATAAAGTAAACGAACCGTGTTATTATTCTGTCATTATCCCCATCTTTTAGCATTATCATTATCATCATCTGAAGCATTATCATTATCATCATCAACACATAATTATCATCATCATTGTGATCGTCTTCATCATAAGCATCATAATCATAATCATCACCATAATCGTTGACACAATAATAATAATAATAATAATAATAATAATAATAATAATAATAACAATACTACTACTACTACTACTACTACTAATAATAATAAGAAGAAGAAGAAGGAAGAAGAGGAAGAAGAAGAAGAAAGAAGAAGAAGAAGGAGAAGAAGAAGAAGAATCATTATCATCATCATCATCATTACCAGCGTCAATACTGTCGAAGTGTCTAATATATATTTATCTCTTCATCTAATTTTACAATAGATATTGAAAGGAGACCTTCCCTCTTATTCAATCGATCACCATTGTCAGTACTATCCTACCCATATACTCTCTGGTCTTTTGACGTGCCATACCATCGCCATCTGGTTCTTTCTCGCTTTTACTGAGATGTTTTCGACTGCTACTAGCTTACGGATCTAGATCTAAAATCAAATACCGGTAATAATAATGATAATAATAATAATAGTACCTAGACCGAGAATCGAAGTTTCATAATTTTTCACGTCAAGCCCCTTGAACGGTGCTTTGTATGGGATTAAAATAATTTAATTAGATCTAGGTGTGCAAAAGTGAAAGGCATGCTTCAGAAAATGGACACGTTTTAGGGACCCGAATTACTTCGGAGTCTTACATAAATGAAAACATATATCTTACTGATTTCTGTCACAACTAATACTAAGTCCCTGTTTCGATTTTCCATATATGGGACAATTTGATTACTTGCAAGCACAATGATAAAGTTTCTTGAAACCATTACTTTTGTTCAGTTTCTGGGCAACACATATTGCACGGCAATAAGTGCTAACCTCATTTATTGATCCACCCAGGTTTTCAATTCTAGCCACACGAAGAAACAAATCATTTTACATGTATTGTAAATGTAATAATTTTCATTTTAAGTAACCATTTAGTTGTTTGATTTAAGACATGCCAGCAACTAAATTCTACATTATATCAAGACATGTCACTCTAACATCTGAATCGGCCTTGATCTTGTTCTTTGCATCTAATTTCAGCAATAGAGCTTTAGATGCTTACTTGTTATTGCGCGTTCTCTTCCTTATTCGCAAGATTTTCAAGAGTTAAGCCTAAGCAGTCATCTACTTACCTTTCTCTGGTTTAAAGAATTAAAGGTTGACTCTTTAAAATTCTCTGATATTAAATCCCTTGGATCTGCGAATCCCTTTCCCGACAAATTTGACTGAACAGACTATGTGGCATTTTGCAAAAGCAGTTGATAGAACATTATTTTTTCCATGTGGTAATAGTATTGCTCCAAATTGTACTGCAAAATGTGTTTTTTTTAAACACGTTTGCACAAGTTTTTTTGTTTTGTTTTGTCTTTTTTTTTTTTTTAGAAATTTGTTCTACTGACCTCCACTTTGGTTCCTAGTTCCTTCCTTATTATAAAAAAACCCTAACCAAACAAACTGTTTCAGTGTTCATTTCAGATAAAAATTAATGCCTTTAATCGATTTGCTTTTTATCATCTAATATCTAGTTTTGTTAAAAATAATATAAAATCTTCCCTCCTTCAGAAACGAGTTGTGCACATTTTGATGCAAGATGGTGGACACGGCTTCATAACTCCCGTGTTTGTTGTTGTTTCCAGTTTCCGATACATTTTCCTGACGAGACTGGTAAATACATTTGATTTTTTTCTTTTTGGTGTACGTGTACCTTCACCATTAATCCTTTTATGGTATCGAATATTTTCTTGTTCTACACTAACACTGTATATTGTTTGTTGCCAGGGCCAAATCAAATGTGTTGAGAGAATGTGGGGGATTGAGGGTGTGTGTTCCACTTCTATTTATCAATTTTTTTTTGGGGGGAGGGGGGAGATAAATCAGCGAAATGGCGAAGCAGGCGCGCAAACTATTGAAAAAATGGCTAAAATGTTATGCATTCTGGGCCAAGAAGCAGGCCCGCAAAATTGGGGGGTCCGGGGGCATGTTCCCCTGGAAATGTTTTGAAACAAATGTTTAAAATCTGTGCAATCTGGGCCATGAAGCAGGTGCAAGAACTACAATTCAGCAACCACCCACCCAACAACAGAAAATATCACAAAGGAATTCCAAAACATGTTTTAATGTATGAAATAATTGTATTGGCTGTATGGCAAATGATATACATTCCCTTTCATATAATTGCAGAGAGTATGTCATGCTATCAACACTCCTAACTGGTTAACTCCATAAATGAATCACTCACTTCAATGCATGCATAGGGCAGTCAAGCTAAGGCCTTCAGTGAAAAAGAAAAGGGAAGTAATAATGAAAATACACAATGACATGTACACCTATAAGCTAAGGAATCTCTGTTATTAAAAATATTCAAGTGATATTTTAGTGACAGTAGCGGAAGTTCTATAATTGAATGCTGAATAGCCCTTCAATGCCAGCAGGAGTTTAAGGGCTCTATTAACCTATAGGTCATCTCAGAGCCCATGAAAAAAGTAAGATGATAGGCTAGTTAGAAGAAAGAAAACAGAAGTAGAAGAAATAGGTTTTATAAGTTAGTTAGTTTTTTGGAGTTTAAGGGCTCAGTCAACCACTAGGGTTATCTCAGAGGCCATGAAAAAGTAAGATGATAAGCTAGTGAAAAGATAAAAGCAGAAGTAGAAGAAATAGATTTTAGAAGAGGTAAAAAAGTTGTCAAGGCGGAAAAGAAGAGCTTCATTTTTCAAGATTTTAGATCTACATAAAGAAGGATTTCCAAATTTGGCATGACAAGAATAGATCTACATGAATCCCACTGCAAAATTATGTTTATCTAAAAATCATGTACATTGGAAATTTGTTGTAATCCTATTAATGGCAAACCCGGTTTTCTAGAATTTTCTGTAATACTAGGGAGGTCTGGTAATGAGGATGAATCAAAAATGGCGTTTAAAACATAAATCCAGATGTGATAAAAAGTATCAAACAATGCAAAAATAATCACCTACAGATGAGATAATTCAACTAGTCTTGTTTCATTACTTTCACATACTTGCTCTAAAGATGTTTGGTGGGAGTGGGCACTATACAAATGATTTGCATAATTATTAGTATTATAATTACATGGGATGAAATCTCAAAATGAAATAACAAGAAACAAAGGTTTACAACCTTAAAAATAAATGTATTTACACTAATCTTGACTACATTATAATAATAATAATAATGCCATTCAGTGCAAAATGTCTTCAATTCCAGTATATTGATACATAAAAAGAGAAATAAGGATAAGATAAATTATAATATTATCCGACAAGAAATTTTCCTTGAGTTAGGATATGACATAGCTATAGAGACAACAAAAGAATCAGCAATGTACATGTATTTATTTATATCTACAACCTACAAGGAAACAAGTCCCTTATACAAATGTTTAAAACAGTAAATTTTGTCCCATCATGGTCATTAAGCAAGAATTTTCATTATTTACATTTCCTCTTGAATTATCCACATCCCCCCCCCCCCCCCTCCCATCATAAAAACAAATCAACGAAATAAAAAATCATTCATCCATTTAATAATGCAAAGAATCATAATTCAATTTAGATCAAATTTGAGGATAGTTAGTTTGAGTTTAAGGGCTCTATCGATTACTAAGGTCATCTCAGAGCCTGTGGAAAAAGTAAGATGATTTGCTAGTTAGTTAGTTATTTGGAGTTTAAGGGCTCAGTCAACCACTAGAGTTATCTCAGAGCCCATGAAAAAGTAAGATGATAAGCAAGTGAAAAGATAAAAACAGTAGTGGAAAAAATAGATTTTAGAATAGGGAAAAAGTCTCCAAGGAGGAAAAGAAGCACTTCAAATGATAAGTACAATACATATAATAATAAAGATATCTAAATGGAGAGATGATTTACAGAAAAAACCCCCATTATCTTTCAAAAACAAAAAACCTAAATAACGATAGCCATCAAGCCCCAAAACATGCACAGTAAAGACCACCCAGAAAAGTATTCTGTTCTTCTAGATAGCAAGTGACCCCGATAGTATTTTTAAGTTGAGCAATGCACACAAATGGGGGATGGTCGCAAAGAAAGTTTGTAATTTCACAATGCCTGAATAGTGTGTGGCATAAGCTGTGTTTATAAAATGGCAGTAACAAAAACCTACAACAAGACCAACTTCGTTCAAGCGAGCAGTTCAGTTAAATACTCTGAGAAGCCAGAACATGGCTCTTGCTTTTGACAAACTATTTCTGACTAAATACATAAAAAATGCTACGCAAATCACAATGAGAACAACGAAGGTTAATATAAATTAGAATAAAAAACCACAGACAGGTGTTGACTACATGAAACAACATGTTGTCATGGATCTAAACTACAACAACAAAAACAAAGGCAAGTGAGGTTAAACCAATTTAGGGGGTTGGGAAAATAGTCAAATGCATTATTATCAAATAAATCAACAGCAAACTTCAAGCAAGAAGGCCCCTGGTCACAGGCAACATGCAGTTTTTAATGGGTCCTTACATCCATATATACAGAAATTCACAGAACAAAAATCGAAGATAGCACCATGGCATATTAAAGAAAAATTGAAATATAAGAATGAAACAGCCTTGTCTCTTTTTTGTTGTTGTTGCTAATTCTACTGCATTTTTAATAAGGCAATTCAAACATACAAGTTGAGAGACCAATCATGCAACAAATGAATGTGTGAACAATTCTTAAGCAAATTCATAACGAGAAGACTTTTATCCTCAACAAATCCAAATCTTATAAAATAATTTGACCTACTCGTCCAAAATGCATTGTTTGTTTGTTCATTAAAAACCATTCATTCACCATCAATCGTCACGCCATGATTTGACATATTTCAATAGAGTCTGCTCATTTAACAAGATCTTTAAATAGTTGCAAGCCAAACTGGACACCCAAAAACCACTCTTAAACAGACACACATTTTGTGTAATGAGATGATAGGATAGACCATTGAATAATTTAAAATGCCTAACAAATACACAATTCTTAATCACTATCATCTTCATTGTCTATCCGACTTTGTCTGATGGCAATGTTCATGACATCTTTGATTTCTGGCTTCTCCGGCTTTTCAATGTCAGACTTGATGGCTCCTACCTGGGCTAACATATATTCAAAATCTGTGGAAAGAGCAGGAAAAGCAACACTGTAAGTAAATTCAATTTATAACAAATGTGAGAAGTCTCACAAAGTTCTGAGGGCAAATTGAAGAACTTCTAAATGGATTTTATAATAATGATTCAAAAGAGAAAAATTCTGGTTGTGAAGTATTAGAAGCTTGCAAAAGACATCAGATTCAATAAGTTGTATTTCTTTAAAAAAAAGGACGATTTGGATTCTTTAAAAGCCAGACAATGCACCTTCTGCCAGCATCAAACAAATTAGTACAAGCCTACAAAAACTTTTGTATGGATAGACATATCAAAATTCATATGCTGTAGAGGTAAATGGCTTCAACTTTCCAAAGTAGACCTTCTTACCCTATGCTTATATTCTTTTTGTAAAATGACATGTAAAAATATGCTTAAACCATTTCCCGGATTGGACCTGGAATCATATCTTTGAGAAAGTCAAATGAGTAGTAGGAAAAGGGCATAGAGTCAAAACTGACGATTCTGACCCCCTCTACTTGTACGTGTCATGCTGGAGAAATTAAGACTAGTCCAAAATAAAGAAAGAAGGGCACTAAAAATGCTACCATGGTAGTAGAATGATCAAGGTTTTTCTAGAAATGAATAACTGCAATATGGTTTGTCATAGTGTATATGAATTTCAAAGGTTTATGTTACTTCTGTTAATTCTACTAAGCATCAGCGAGCAAAGCTAAGATATAACAGAATGAGTCTGCAAGTATACTATTCCAGATTTTTAGTTTGATGAGTCTGCAACTATGGTAGAGGCCTAAGAGTAAAATGCCAACTCCATACCATCCTGTTTCAAGTTCATGCCGCCTAAAGCCAATGGGCCAATCCACTGTTTCTTGAGATCTCCTTCAAAGTAGACAAAAATAGTTGGCAGATTGCGTTCAGGGTAGTTGGGGATGCACACAGATGAAACACTTCGCAAAAACTTGCTTTGAGGAAATTTTCTGGCCAGATTAGTGATGTGATTGTTGACCAAATTACATAGAGGAATTCTGTGGGAAATATAAAAGACCAGTGAGGATGACGACATGTAGTTCATAAATGAGGTCCCTTACTTAAATCTTGACAACAACAAAAAATAAATAAATATATAAATAATATAATAAAATTCAACACAGTGCCCATTTTCAGAATAAATACTCATCAACGAGATAGTTGGCCTATGGTTTTAACTTAAATTATATAAATGTATTATTTATTTAAATTTATTCAATACATTATCCTTTCCATAATAAAATATGATTGACCTCACCCAATGGTACAACTACACCCTTAACTAACTGTCAGAGTTAAATTCAATGTGATAATATTTCATTTTTCAATTTAACTGTGCTTAAGCAGGTAACAATCATTAATAAACTATGTAATTACAAATTCAAAAGCACAAGATCACTAGAGAAAATGAATGCTAAACAGTAAAGGAGAAATTCAATACATTTTAAAAGATTCCATTGGGAAGAGTAGGCCTACCTTAGGCCAGTTTTATAGAGACATTTACTGTTCATTATTCTTTTAAAATGAAGAGAATGTGATATTATTCCATATATTTGTGTTCTTCACAAAGTCGAACCTTCATTCCTCATCTTTTCCTTTCAAATACCATGAAGTGAAGAATTGCTGAGAAGTGAACTTACTCATCATTAGTAAAGAGTAAATGGATTTTGATAGCTAGAACACTTCTTTTATAACATATTTTTTGTTGCTAAAAGCCCAATCTGAGCTCAGAATTGGATTACTTGCTCAATTTGTCTCTGGTTAGATACTAAATAAAGAACGATTTCTTCTTATTCTTAGGTTTTCGTTTAAACAAAATAAACTTAATGGAATGACAGACACAGCTATTCTACAGTCATTCTTGCTTTGCCGGACAAACTGTTAGCATAGTCTCGATGTTACCATGAAATAATGGCATATGTCAAAACTAGCACTAACTCATGTGTGGCATTTGCGACAAGGGGTAAACTTGTATGTAAACAGTGTTCAATGGATTATTGAAAAGTGAAGAGCGAAGAAAGAAAAAAGAAAAATGAAAATCACCATGTAAAAATGGCCTTAACCCCTCAATGGAGTGAAATGAGTACTCATTCAAAGTATCAAATACATTGTCAGTGCACAAGTGATAAATAGACACCATATAATCTGCATTGAAGAGGAAACATAACATGCTATAGGTTCTCAGAGTAGTTGGTAAATGACTAGTACCAACAATATGTTGTTTTGTGAGAGAACTCACCCACTCTTATATACATGAAGAATGACCCATATTCCCTCGCCAGCATTGTTGACTTCATGTACATAATCTGCCTTACTAATGTCTTTAACTTCTCCAAACTTAGCCTTCAACTGTAATTGCCTTATCTCTGCCTCCCGTTGCCGCCTGCAATATAAACAAATGAAAGGATGAAGCATTTGATTTCAGACATTTATCGTTGTGATGGTTAGATGTCAGGATTTTAGATAAGAACGTTAAAGAAATAAACAATGAAGGAGAGGCAATGGCTTTTTGAAATAACACAAACAGTAATAACAAAATGCCACTTGTATAGAATGTGTCATTATATTATGTTATTGTTTCCACTTCTAATCAATATGTAATAAATAACTAAGGCTAACTCTTTGAGTAGTATGTTTTCTTGGCAGTCCGTCTATCCTTTATTCATTTTAGATAAAATGACAGTTTTTAAGTTCATCTCGTTGGCAAAGTTTCTATCCTACATTGTCACTTGTCCGACCTGTCTTCAAGATGAAAAACGGTATAGGAATTCAACTTAACATCCTACGATCTTCGTGAAGATGATACTTTCAATAACTGTGATTTTTAACATGTAAGAAGAGAACGAGGGACAATTTTACCTCCCTTTTATAACACAACTCTCTTCTACTCTTTTACCCCCTTTGCTAATTAGCGCCTGGTTTAGCTCCCACTTGGCAGCCTCTGAGTACCTATGACCTCTCACCCTATTGAATAATCAATTAGCGATCGGGTCAAACACCTACCACTAATATCTTCCCCCCTATTCTTCCTAAATTCATTTCTTGTGATCACAACTTCCATTCCCATGACCGAAAATTATTCCTCAAAAGGTCTGATGTAACAAACATCACTTGTTTATGATCCTTTCAATCAATTAGCTGTCCAAAATGCCCCCCAAAAAACTATAAATGAAAATAGTCTGTCAATTTCCTTTCACAGACTTAATGACATGTCATTATGTTACAAGAGTTTATCTGTCTACCTACAGGGAGGGTGGGTGAATTAAATAAGGAAAAACTACCAGAGACCACAGATATGCCATAAAGATGAACATTGAAAAAAATATATTTTTAATAAAAGTGAATGAAAAGAAAAAAAAAAGATATAATGTAAAGTAAGGCTAAGAAACAGGATAAGACCCTAATACTTTAACCATGACATCAATAAAGAAATGGAAAGAGGTAAACTCAATAAATAAAAATTACAGAAGAGACCCACATCATTTTATTCAAATTCCAAATGCATTTATTTTGCAATTTTTCATGGTTTAAATAGTTCATGTATATTATTATTTCTGTTAAGAAGGGACTGAACAGCTTAATTTTATACTATTGAGCTGTTGGCCCAATATTATTTAATCCTGCAGCAATCTTGAATGGAAAGAGAGCTAATTCCTTGGAGACTAATTAATCAAACTCATATCTCAATCAAATTACAACATACGAGTCATGGATTGACTGACCATGAAATAAATAGACTTCATTTGTCATCTATGAAAGTAAAAACTACTCATCTTGACATACCTGTATTCTTCAAACATCCTTTCATCTTCTTCATCAATATCATCTTCATTTTCATTTAATTCGTCCAATGTCATTTCATCTAGACCTTTACCTGAAATCACGAAGTGAAAGATGATAAAGTAATTTTAATCAAATAACTATATATACAATCGCAAAGCCAACATCTATATTCATATTATTCACTTAAAGTACGACTTATAGCTATTCATATCATCCTGCTATGGATTCTCATCATCTCCCTGAAGAGAAAATATCTCAATTTAAATAATCTACGTTTATTGTACCCATTTCAGATTCCTATGAAAATAGTCAAATTGGGTTGCAGGTGTCCTTAAAATAAATTAAATAAATTTCCACTTATTCATCTCAGAAGGAAAATTTGTCTTTTAGTATTTACTGTCACCGAGCATCAGCCGTGAGAGCAGTACCCACAAACGTAGACAATTTGTGTTAATAACCTTGCCCCACAGTTAAACACGGTTTCTCCTATAAGATTAGAACCCGCAACCTTTCGCATGCGAGTCCAATGGCTCAACTGTTCGACTACTGTGCCAACGTAACAGCGTGCCAACGTAACAGCTTTCAGTCCACTCTCTCTCAACAATAACATTGAAATTGAAACTAACATCATTAGTAAATCTCGAAGCATTTTTGATTATTTTGTTTTATTTCGTTTAATTAAAAGCAATTTCCCCCCCAGCAAGTGATACAGAAAGATAAAATACTTTCTATAACTGATCCATAAAAAAGGGTAATTGACGATTTATCAATTTTGAACAGACCATTTTTCCTTACAAAGTATAAATGGTTGTTTGCTTATTTAGTTTTTAAGATATTTGTAGGTGGTAGCATGCTCAATCTTTTGGAGTTTTATTTCAATGAGAAGGTTTTATTTTCCTTCTTTCTAAAGTAGATTATAATTTCTTTAGTCTTATTTATGCTAAAATGGAGATGATTAGTGTCGCACCACTGAACAAATTTTTCTACTTCTAATCTATAAATATAAGTTTTCATTGTTATTTGCTATTAATCCTGGAAGCTAAATATACCGGTATCATAATCTGCAAATGAAAGCCTACCTTGTTGCTTTGATTCAACTGTTTTCTCTACCATATCAATGATATCCTCCTCTGTCATTTCCTTCTCTTTTTGGGGTATGATATTGTGCCTGCGTAAGGCATCATTCCACTCTGTATCTTCATTTGGGTTCTGAGGAGAAAGAAAGAAATAGTTTGGTAGGTGATCAATTCTGAAAACAACCTTTCTTTAAAAAACATTTTTAACCCAAGCCAAATAAAAATTCAATGAAAAACTGTACTAACAATAACCGACAAGAAGAGCATGGCTGAGGCTTTGATTTTGATCTACTGTGGTGGGTTCTAAAAGAAGAAGAAGAAGTAGAAGAAGAAGAAGAAGAAGAAGAAAAAAGAGGAAGAAGAAGAAGATGAAGAAGAAATACCATGTCCCTTCAACCACTGGCCTCGGCATGTTGAATTTTGTTGAGATAACAAAGGCCTGTTGTGTCTCTTTCATCATCACCACCACCTCTGCCGTCGTCATCTTCGTCCTCGTCATCACCACCACCACTTCATTTTTAACACAAAGTTGAGAGCACATTAAAATAAATGGCTAGACCATTGTGATTGGTTTGGTTTAAATATCGTAAAATAAAGTTTGTGTTGTCTTAAGAACACCTTGCAATTTTTTAAACAATTTTTGGGATTCCAGAATGCAATTTTCCGTGGGGCTGGACACACACATAATTATCCATCCACACACACATTCATGATCAAGACATAAGTCTACTACTATGCGTAAGAGTAACACTGCTGCCCAGCAGAAGTGTTGTGATTATCGAACAACTGGCACGCAGAGGCACAGCTAGATCTAGAACTAACTGTACACATTGTAGTGTGCGTGGCCTGCTTTGTTTACCTGCATTACAACCTACACCACAGCCACTTGCCACTCGCCAAAGCGTTGTGATATTTACTTTACCCTTCTTTACACTACACCATGAATTCTCAAAAATGAAAGAGGTTAACAATTAAAACGAAAGATTCCATAATAGAAGAAGTGGAGAAAAAAGCAATTACAAAATATATATAACAGTACACCTTACAGGCATATTTTGATTGTTTCCCTTGAAAATTGTCAATAACAAGAGTTCGGGTGTATTTATATAAAAACGAGACTTTATACTTGGAACGAGGGGTCTCGTTATAACCGAGTTTCACTGTATTCATCTGAAGATGGATGGTTTGTCTTGACATTTAAACATTGGTAATACATCCACATACTCTTTTTCCCAAGCAAAGCTGGATACCCAGCTAGTTTTTGATATTTAAACAATTTACTAATATCTATCTAAATGGCAGGTGGGCTACTCCCTCAACCAAAAGGTACTTTCTCTCTCCCATACACCACTAAGATGTCAAAAGAGACTGCTACAGAGACTGGTGAGCTATTGAAAGTTCGGATAAACAGGGAATACCGGTAAGAAATAGCCAACAGTTTCTAATCATTGTCATTACACTCTGTAATTTAATGTGTGTGATTGGCCATTCGTTTGGTCACATCAAAGTTACATAAGAACCGTCTTCCTTTAATACACCCTACAAGGAGATGAAGACACTTATTAAATCAACACTGAACAATAAATGGAACCAGCAACACGCAATATTCAGCCAAAATGCTCCCTACTAATACTATTAACTATCAAGATCAGAACAATTAGTAATTTTTCATATCCGAACAGGACAGACATAATTGCCCAAATTACAACCTACACACAAAATTGAATGTGGGCCAGACCAGTCGATGTCCGTGTGGAATGGAAATCATGACAGGAGAGCAATCTTCCAATCATGTCCGACTCACCACAGCGGCACAAGAAAGAAGTACTGGCCTAAAAGCCTAAGTTGACGTGAAGTAAAAGCAGCACGGGTGGCTGGAGGATCTCCGGAGTATGGCGGCCTTTATAAAGGAAACAAGACTAACCATCTGAATGAACAAGAAGAACCGGCTTCCTGAAATAATATAATATGTAAAGTTATAATTTCCTCTTCTGTCTGGGTAGTCTGTTGGAGTGAAAACAGAGAGAGGGGTATGCTTGGTTTAAACATACCTGCATTTTAGATTTCTTGTTGGTTTCTGATTTGGTGAAGAATCTGAAGATTCGGCTACTTCCTAGAACTGGACCAGACTCACACGCGTTTGTTGTTGCTGACTACAGAGAGTTTAGACCTAGATCTAGATCTAGATCTAGAATCTAGAGTCTAAGATCTTCTAGGCCTTCCTTGTTGCTCGATTTAGATCAAGATTTAAAAAAAGGCCTCTATCTTTAGGTCTAGATATCTACTAGATCTAGATTTAGATATCTAGATGATCTAGATCTAGACTAGTACTAGTATAAAATGTTTTCGGTTGAGTTTATGAGCTCCGTGAACTAAAGTTTGAAGGTGTGACAGCGTGTGTGTGTGTAATGTGTAGCACTAACAGTCTGGCCTGGCTTCGATAGCTTCCGGCTTCTACATCGATATATCGATGCTTTGCTATACGATATATGATAATTACAGAACCTTGTGTATAGTTAAAATAGTTAAAAATATCTAGATGTTTTTCCCTGAGACATGATAAAGTCTCTTTATTCGTGTAATGGTAGGTAAATTTGATTGCAAGAATAAATAAACATGAACTACAATGACTAATTTTTAGACACAATTTTGGGATCGAAGCTGGCATCGATGATGAATATATCAATGTTACTACAAAAATTACTTTCGCTATCCATTCCATCTATTCCTTGGCTTTTCTCTCGATAAATCAATATAATATTGACTGCTCTGTAGACTTATCATAATAGACTTTTGGGGAAAAAATGTCTTCATTGTTTGCCTTTCTAAATTTGCGCACAAAATAATAGGTGCCCCTATTAATTATTTATGTGCTCCAAATTATTATGGTAAAGGAGGACTGCTACCTGCAAAGGCTGTAATAATTATGTAATCACCATATATGGGCATATTCAATAATTTCATTCCCACAGACGTCTGTGATTCACCCACCCGTGTGAATCATTCTGTTATTGGTACGAATGGTTGTCTAAAGAGCAATTGCTCTTCTGCTTGATATTTGATTATTCCTTGATAATTCAATGCACAGAGGAGCTACCTGTTACCTGGAGAGAATGGATATACAATATAGAATTTAGTAATACATGTAGTAAGTTTGTGTTATGTTTTGGATTATTATTATTGTTTTGTTTTGGTTTGTTCGTTTGCTTTTAAAAAAAATTAATTAATTATTATTTTCATTTTTTTCTCTGTCGTTTTTTGTCTGTCTCTCTGTTTTTCGGTTCTATATTGTCTAGTATTGATTTGTTTAGCTTAGCTCAGTTTCGTTTTGCATTTCTTTCTCTATTCCCAACCACCCCCTTGCCTTAAAC
>JASKDV010202810.1:0-10772 GCA_032466395.1 Aegires albopunctatus
GTGTTATCCCCCTAAGAACCCGTTCATTTTGGTTTGGACAATAATGGAGGCTGACCATGCTCTTAGCTGAATTTCAGGGGG
The DNA here is from genome assembly GCA_032466395.1 of Aegires albopunctatus. Lineage (NCBI taxonomy): Eukaryota > Metazoa > Mollusca > Gastropoda > Nudibranchia > Aegiretidae > Aegires > Aegires albopunctatus. Next base: position 82 of record JASKDV010202810.1, read on the forward strand.
TGGGGTGGGGGTGGTGTTGGTTGGGGGGGGGGGGGGGGAGGTTGCATCAACAAATATTATTCAAGCTCAAACTTTGGCACACTAATGAATGAAGTGATGATTAATGAATAGGAGAAGATTGGTTGCTGATTTCTACCAATAAGAGAGGAGCATAAAATTGCATAAGCGAGATAGGCTTATGATCAGATAACAATGGCTGGCCTTTGTCGTGAATATGGACAATGAGGGCATTTGACAGGCATTGTATGTTTTGACTAATGAGAGAAGGTAATCAAATGCATAGGCACGGTAGACTACTTGTCAATTGACTGGGATTTATTAACAATACACAGTCAATAACATGGGATCAGACAGGTTACTCATTGCTATTACCCTCTGAACTTAGGCATGTACACTCTAATGGCCACCACACACTACACAGTTCCCAACTGTTCAGTTACTGTTCAGTTACTGCACAGTTCCATAGATTATTTGCGAATCGCTCACAGATTTATTCAGATTTCATTCAGAGCTAGACAGTCTAGCACGACATCATTCTCATTTGAAACCATGTTGATCTTTGGTGGTTTGTGGTATGTGTAATGTGTGGGTTCAAAAAATATAAACAGAAGGAGAACTGTTCAGTAACTGTGCAGGCCCAATCTGCCACTTTAACTATTAGTGTGTGGCCATAAGTCATGTAATAGATATGCTTTGATGTAATTGGCACTGATTACTTTTTCATGAGACAATAATCCCTCAACATTTCATACCACCAAGACCTTGTTCTTAGCCAGATTTTTTTGTTTGGAGCAGGTTCTTAAGGGGGTGAATTTATATAGTAAAATTCTTTCTAACTGAAATATCTGATTCTTAGATGTATCGTGTTGCTAGATGGCAGGTTCTAAAGTGAAGGCCATTGTATTATTATTATTATTATTATTATTATTATTATCATTAGTATTATTATTATTGTTATTGTTATTATTTTATTGAACGAAAGGACTTCATGATTCTTTCTTTTTTTCTCTGCAGCTTATTGAACTGGTTCTGTCCATTTGTCTATATAGAACTTTGCCTGAAAAAACATAAATTGTAATCACCATGCCAAAAGGAAAGGTTCTCATGCATCATGAACCCTTAAAGTTTTAATCTATTTGCTTATTCACCTGTAAAAGCACAGACTTACATTATTACAAGTGAAGGCTTCCACACCCAAGTTTTTGTCCTAATGATGACAACCAGTCGATTCTTGGATTAAATAGTGACATATGTCTCACCTCGAGGTAATGAGTTGGAGTGATAATTATTTATGACACATCGTATTTGCTTGACTTACGCAATTGTTTTTCTACATTCCCATGTGTGCCGTTATATTTAAGTTGGACATGGTATAAATTTAACTTATTGGCAATGCTACCTAATTTCTTATTCGTTTCATTTGATAAAAAAAAAAATGATATATCAGTCCATGGACTAGAAAGAGAAGGATTCAATGATAATAAAGGATGATCAACGTCCACAAAATGTTATGTAAATTTCACACATTCTCAGGGAGAGTAGAATATGTATAAGGAATGTTATTAAACCTTAGGGCAGGATCTCATACGATGGCCTCCAGTGGCATTTTCTGTGCAGTAAATGTCTGCTGCAAACTTTCTAAAACTGCTTTTTTCTATTATGCCACTAGTCATTCTTAGGAGTGAAGAAAGCCGTCCAGAAATTGGACTGAAACTGTTCATTGTAATTTTAGACTGTTCTAGAGAGCGGTATTTGCCATTCACCTTAGCTTGATTTGACGAATGGTCTACGTCACCAGCATAAGTAACAATTGAGATTTTTAAAAATGGTCAATCAAAATCAACAAATGTTTATCTGATCTTAAAAAATCATTACTGAAATCAGCATATCAAAATTAAGAAAACTCCACACATTGAACTGTGTTCTGCCATGTTAAAGATAAAAAAAAATTAAACAAATGCATTACTATTTCATAGCAGAAATAGACCCCTATGATTTCCAATTAGATTCCCATTCACAAACATGCACACCCATCAGGGCTAATGACATAGATCTACGTACAGCCATTTCATTAGTTATGTTGAAGACTGTTTTCAAACCAAGTCATATGAAAATGGAAAAGCTGCATGGTTTATGAAAGCCATCATATGAGATACTAGCTATAACATTCCACTTAAATTTTACAGAGTTTAATATATTTTATAAATGTTATCAACATTCCACCCTAAGCTTACAATATTGTTTTAATATATCCTTCTTTTTAAAAAAATTCTAACAATTATTGATAGTATGCTTTCCAAAAACATGCAATGAGAATTTCATTCTTTATAAAACAATGTATTTTAAATCCAATGAAAATTGACTATAAATCCATTTGTTCAGTTTTATAGGCCTATGATCATTGAGGCAAAGTTACTTCCTTTTAACTGATGTCAGCTATTAAAGTCATAAATCAATGGATGTTGTTGGATACAAAGCTCCATGCTATAACGGGCATGCTATTCTTATCCATTATTACAAGGATATTTATTTAATGCTTTTATGGATAATCAAAACATTCTAAAATGGCTTTACATTGTCTGATAAAGTAAGACAAGAATTACATACAACAATGACAATCATAAAATAGAAATTTATTATACAGAGAACATTACTATTATCAATATCAGACATGAAAATTGTTTTCCTAATAAAATTATTATTATTATTATTATTATTATTATTATTTTTATTATTATTATCATTATTATTATTATTATTATTATTATATCTGAAGTGGTAAGAATATATAAGTCAACATAGATTAATAAGTAATGATAACAGATTCCTTTCTCAACTCCCTATTCTAGTGTCATTCAATCAATGTTAATTATGTATGTCTATGTCCAACTGTAAGATAATTTTATACACTTGACCTTTTTCTACTTGTCTTTATTCTACCCATGACCATGTATATCATAATATATCTTTATTTTTTATTTGAGGAGTGTTATTTTGAATATTACGTCAGGTTATACATACATGTAATGCTCTTTGGATTTTGTTTTAAAAATATTTTTGTAAATTTTTTTTCAATTTTACAATGATGTGAATATTTTTGTAGATACATTTTTTTTGCATTTTCTATTTGCATTGGTTGCATAATTGATTGATTGTTTTTTAAGTCAATTTGAAAATGTTCCTTATCAATCATAGTTATGACAAATTGCAAATAATAATTATAATTGTGTCTCATGATCTTTACACAAAGACATGGTCTTACTTTTTGTGGTTTGTGTTTATTGCATCAAATCATTAATGCTTTTTAGCTGATTTAACCTTTGTACATCATCAGCCTACTTATAACAATGATTTTACAGTCTAATAGATTGCTTGCCATCTTATCATGGGATCTATTTGAATTCCTCTTGAATCATCAGTGAAAATGCCAAACCTCTATGTCCAACCAATAACAAAATTAATTCTTTTTGCTTTTATTATTATTTTTTATTTTTGTTTCTAATGAGAATTTTAGCTTCTTGAATTCCTTATGAGGTTCCCAGTGTCCTTAACTGAGAGGAAAGAATAGGACCACTGCCAATCTCCCTAAGCATGTTGTAAGAGGTGACTGAGAGTCGGATGGGAGGAGGATATGGTTTTAGTGTGGAGGGAGGTTGACATATACCTGGTGGCCATCCCTCATTTGTGTGCATTGCTTGACTTAAAATTACTCTTGGTCACTTGCTATCTAGAACAGGGGTGCTCAACCTTTTTTTTTATTGCATTTACATTTCCCAGCCTTTGGAGATCTACCAGTATGGCGTAGCCCTGAAACAAAAAATAAAAGAAACCAAACCTATGCTGGTGTGCCTATTGGCATTATTCCTTTAACTAAAAGAAGAAAAACTAACACAAACCCACCAAATCTAAGAAAAACGACCCTCCAAAATCCAAAGACAAATAGAAAAATTATACCTCATCCTGCGATCGACTGCCAAGCGCTTGAAGATTGAACAGTAGATCGTGTTCGACTGGTTGTGCACCCCTGATCTAGAAGGACCGAGACGAGTACTTTTGTACACAAAGGGTCTTAGAAAATCCTGGGTGGTCTTTGCATTGCATGTTTTGGGGCTTGATGATCATCGTTAATCAGGTTTTTTGTTCTTGAGAGAGGATGTTTTTTTAATTAGTAAATCATCTAAATCATCTCTCCTATTAGTTTTCTTTATTTTTAAACATATTATTATTTGAAATGCTTCTTTTCCTCCTTGGTAACTCACTCCCCCCCCCCCCCCCCCCTTCCCTCCCTCCCCCTCCCTTTTTTTTCCTTTCTACTTCTATTCTTTCTCTTCACTAACCTATCATCTTACTTTTTCCAAGGACACAGAGATGACCCTAGAGGTTGATTGAACCATTAAACTCCAAATAATTAATTACCTATCTTGACTAAATCACATCTTTGGCCAAATACAGCATGAAAAAGAATAACATGCAGGCAAAAGAATCCTCTTGCTTTTGAAAAAAATAGAAAATAAGTTTTTTTAAACTTGGACTTTGGCATTTTCATTGGCTTCTTCCATATTTATTCTGGAAAAGTAATAATCTTTTACCTTGATCAGTTGCCTAATGATATGCAAATTTTGTTTAATCATTGTATTATTCCATGGTCTTTCCGTTGCCTTCATTTTTGATATAGCCTGTCTTATCTTATTCTGTTTATGATTTAAACTCTCTTCTCTGCCAAAGGCAGAACCTGACCTTACCTAAAATTTTGTATATATAATGTTTTCCTTACACATTGCTGACTTTTTAAGAGGAGAATTTAATTCCAATACTTTCTAGTCATGCAGCAGAATTTGTTAATTTCCTTTTTCTTTCCATAGGTACCTTTTTATGCTAAATTAATGTGAGGCTAACAGAAAGCCATAAGAATTATCTTGGCATTAGAGATTTGATGTGTGACTCAATTTTTGATAGCAAGAAGATTACCATCAACTAGAATGCAAAATCCCTCTGTATCTTTGCAAATAATCAGATTCTATTTATTTTTTTTTTTTAAAAAGAGTACTTTATGAACTTTTCTTAGATTTTTATCAAAACAGTTTAGAATAGGCTTTTAAATACTCAATTTTTTACAAATTAATCATCCCATCATAGGTCTATTTTTAAAAAAAGTATATTTTATGGAGTGAGCAGATTTTTGTCTGGACTTGAAATGATCAAATATGTACATGTTCCAAACATCCCAATCAGAACCCAAAATTATACGAGGTATGAAGTGCTTAAAATATACTTCATTGTTTGACAATTATGTAAAATGGCTGGAAATGTCTCAATAAAATTTGTAGTAGTAATTCAAGATTGTACATTATTACATTGTAAATAGAAAAAATTTAAAAAAATCCTCAAAAAATTCTTATGTTGGCTGGTCAGGCACTTGATAGCTATTCTGACCATTTTCCATTTCGACCAGAACCTCCCTTAATTGGCTCAATATGGAATTTGGATGTGACATACGATATATTCAATTGGGTGTACAAAACTTTTAAATGGTGCATACTTACTCAGCTGTTTATATTCCACATTTGACCATGCCTGGATGAGGATTTATTATAAATGATGATAATGATAATTGCTGTATCATATTTTCATTGGAAGAGCATTGCCATTCTTGTATAAGTTACATGCAAATAAATTCTGCATACTGTGATATTGTAATATCTTTAGTGTGTATTATGTGTAATAGCCACATTTCCAGTAATGATAAAATGATCTGATTGTAAATTAACCCTGACAATGGGCTTTTTCATGATTTGACTTTCATGACCTATCTTTGTCTTTTCTCTCTAAAAGACCTAATAAATCCATCCACACACAGTTCAACCAATAGTCCAGGCAGACTGTCTTAATGATTGCATTCACTTTTGACACTGTCTTTTATAATCCAGTGTTTCTTCACCAACAGCTTCAAAAACAGGAATTATTGTTTGTTTTGTGATTTAATTGAATTTTAATTGTTCAGTCATTTCAGTTCAAATTGATGATTTCCCATCTATACTTAACCATGAGACTGATGGTTTATTGGTGTGCTGCTATCATCAAATGCAGAGCAATTCATGCCTCTAGTAGACTTATTAATTGTAGAGTTCACTTTATTTATAGCAGGTGGCTTGTCAACATGGCCTACTAGTTTACTTAAATTTTCTTGATTTTAACCAGATGTATTGAGGTTGTCAGTTTTCATTAGGCCGTCCTGTCATTATCTTACAATAAAATGGTCACATTACTACTAGGATTCAATTTTTAGAAATGTGTCAACTTTGCAATCATTATTGGTATATTGTTGCAATGCCATATATGTCACAAATGTGTATTTTTTATTGTCACAACATAGAGTCACAAATTGTTATTTACTCATTAGTCACAAACAGATGTGGCTGAAAAGAAAACACTTTTAACTTGTGTCATATTCCTGATCATTTGGATATCCCTTATGAATGTAATGTGGAGATACAGAATATAAATCAGCCCTCAATAACCAACTCATAACATCTATAGTCTTGATTTTGCATCTTACTATTGTCGCATTTCAGTAGTGGTACTAAGTAGATCTAGATCACATTGTGGCTTTCATTAACTTTAGCTTTTAGTAGGTGACGATCAGACAATTGGTAGGACTTGGCACATGAATCAGACAACATGCACAATTGTTTAATTGAACTTGCATGTTATTAGTATTCTCTTGATTTCCCTAGTGTTTGACTGAGTCCTTAAACTCCAAATAACTAACTAACTTCATTCTAATTTCCACCATGATGCCTTTGACTTTTACTTATCTTCTAGGACATTCAGGGTGATCAATCTATACAACATTTATATCCATGACACACTTTTCTTTCCATGACATGCTTTTCGTCCCATAACATCTTGGGATATATTTTGTGGCCTACATCATTTGTCTCGTGATTTCTCACATCAGTTGTTCCATCGCAAATGTCTGCCCCTTCCTTGATATAGGAAATAGATTTTACAAGTCAAAAATTTATTACAAGGTTGATTCTAAAATAATAAACTTTTCATTTCAAGATAATGTATACATTGTTTGAAATTAAAACATAGCTAGATTGTGTTTGAAATTGATTTTTGGACTTAATTGTCAAAATTATAGTTACAGAGAAGGTTAAACGTGAATCAAATTAAAGTAGATAACTAGCTTTATGGTGATATGCAGACACATATGCTGTTTTGACAAATCAGGTCCTATTAGGCCTACATCTATCATTTTTTGATTTCTCCAAAAGCTAATATAATCAACCACAGCTGATGCTTAACAACTAAAGTCTTACTGTACCATTCAATAATGATAGTAATATTATTATCATTATTAAGTCAATTCTTGGACGGGGTTCTTCATTATTTGTCTTCATCTCTTTTCTTGGTTCTAACTATTTAATGATGCCTCTATGCTTTCCTTTTCATCACTAGTGGTAGGGTTATATTAGAGAACATCATCTCTGTAAATCAGTGTGCGTAAGAAATGTTTAAGCTTCAGCTCTTGTCTTAGTTCCAGCCAAAACAAAATACTCAACTATAATATTAATGGTAGAATGTAAGAATGCATTGTCCACAATTCTATTCAAGTTCTGGATGTGGTTATGATATTGTTCTTCAATAGATAGCTAAATTTGTGAAATTCATTGATTTGAGTCTGGATTCATTCTTACTAATCTTACATTAGAAATAATGTTTGTGGCCTGTTTTGTTTTTTTTTAATTGGCATATTTGTCCTTAATGCATGATAAAAAATTAAAGCGTGCAAAACAAGCTTCCTGGTGATGGCATACCCTGAAATGCTGACATTTTCAGGTCATCATTATAAATACGATGGCTTTTTTTGTATGGTAGCATTTAAGACATTTTGTCCATTGTCACTTCATAGGTAATACAGGAAACAATTTTAGATTATTTCCATATGTATAATACTCAATAAGTTTAAATATGACTTTTCATTTTGAAAAAGAATACAACCGTAAAATGTTCTGTGACAACAACCAATTGGCTTGGTTAGCTTTGACTTGTTATCACCTGGTTTATCATTAGGTTCAAATGACAATTATTATTTATTATTATTAATAATTAATAATATAAATAATAATGAGTAGCCCTCATCAAATTGCACAGTGCCCGGGGGGAACAAAATTATTTGCAGAATCTAGGAATTTTTTAATATGATTAGTGCTACATAGATCGTCAACTCTGCATTGGAATGACACAAGCTTTTTTCCCCAAGAAGAGATAGAACAAAACATGGGTTGAGTTTGTTTGTTGGGGTTAGGTGGGGAGAAAGGATGTAGGAGGCGGCTTACTGAATAGCAGGGAGGGGATGGCGAGTTGATTGTTGTCCTGTCACAAGGCTAGTCTGCATTGTCCACCCGGCATCGTAATAGTTTTTGTTGTGCATGCTTGTGACTTGCATTGTAGTCAAAAGCCTACATACACTATAGTGTTTCTTAGACCAAGATTTAGGCCTTAAATATAATTTATCATGCATTATCATACTGAAATACACATAAAAACAATAGTTTTCAAGAAAAGCCGTGGAGAAAATAGTGTTTTTAATCTAGTTTTGTGCTATACTACAATTTTGGTAACAGTTATGCTAATATTTGAAACAGGCATAAGAAGTTCTCCTACAATTTGGTGGAGTGGGGCCCTAGCATAATGATGAATAGTGCTGTTTGGCAAACCACATGATGTGCTGGCTTGCAGTTTGATGTGTCTGCTTTATTTGATCATTGCATAGAAAAAAGAGGACAGTATTAATGTAATTTCAAATAATGTTTTTATTATATGGTCGCACTGGTGTCCATGATTTTTGAAACCCATCATTATTTTATTGGCTGCTGACATTCCCAAATATATTTTTGTATTGATTTTCTTTTCTTCATAACTCCATGCATGCCTTCATGTTATCCTCCAGCCAATGTGTGGCAGTCTGTGTATTTGAAAGGTTGTCAAACCTTATAGTCAGTAATTTCAAACAGAAACATTAACAAAGATAATCATTGCATCATGTCTTCTTTCTCGAAATGTCATTTACAGCTAGTTTTTAGTCAGATATTCACCCCATTTTTTTTTACCCCATTGCCTATTTGCTGGAAATGCTGGGTTTGTCAATCAAGTGACCAATTACTTCCATGCAAGAAATAGAAGCAGCATTTATTCTGACAATGTTCATCAAATTTTTAGATACAGTAATCTACTTAATGACCTCAATCTATTTTCAGCAATAACAATTTAAGATCAGGGCTAAAGCTTAGTTCCTTGATACGATCTTCCAGGAAAATGATTGATGTGACATTGATTCATGTCTCCAATTTAGGAAATGTTGGCAAAATGTTGACAACCTTTGTGATTTATACTTCAAAATCCAATAGCAGTGGCATCTACTTTATTTGTCATGTAATTGTTATCATGAAACTTGGAAATAAGGCCTTGTTGGTATTGTCAATGTGTTATTGAAAAGAATTATTTCATAACATATGAGCATAGATAAATGGAGGTCTACTTTCTTTTAATGTCAATTATTGTAAAATGGTTTGAAATGTGAATTCCTGATCCTGTTTAATGTTAAAAGCTTGTGATAATATAACAATATAATCTGTATTATGATTTGCTGATGTGGCCAATCCATACAATTTTATATGACTTTCTGGTCTTTCCCTACATGCATCATCAAAAACATTTTTTTTACAGGAACATTTATTTATTCGGCTGCAAATGTGATGCAGTTTAATGCTAAAGTTTACATTGACACAAACTGTCCTTCATTTAGCACCAGCAGCATTGGGGACTGGACTTGAGGCAATTGGTCCTATGATGATGATAAGTGTATCATCATCATCACCGCGACCATACCATGACTATCACTATTATTACTACTTATCGCCTGATTAGCAAGAGAAATGCATACAATCTTAAACTTGATTGTCTGGTCATGCAAAATTAAAAACTGCATAAATATCTTTACTGGTAATTATATATTGATTTGGATGGTGGAATGATCCTGATTACAATAATATTAGCCATTGGGTTATAATGGCTACTGCTAATGTTAAATTTAATTGAAATCAAATACTAATTCTAAGCAGAAAATTGGTGGTATGATGTTCATATACTCTTTTTTCAATGAGATTTAAAGGAGTTCAATGTCTCTATTTTCAATTATGTGATGATAAGTTATTTTATATTATACAATGAATATGCCCCCTTTTTTTATTATGATTATGTTATATTGCCTAATGCTAAATGCTATGTTTATATTGACTTTATAAATAGACTAGATGATTTATTAAATACTGCTGTTGTGTTTTTCACTCACTGCTTGCATTGTAGAGTGGTAATAAACGGAGGGATAACCTGACACATTGCTAACTTTTGAATTATTTTCTATTTGTATATTATTTCTTCTTCTTCTTCTTCTTCTTCTTCTTCTTTTTCCTTTTCTTCTTCTTCTTCTTCTTCTTCTTCTTCTTCTACTCAGTGGTTAGGGCGCTCGAATACCACGCCAAAGGTCCCTGGTTCAAACCCGTGCTGGCTTGAATTTGAAGTCCAAATTTATTTTGGGTTTCCTTTTGCCCCCTTATCCTTAAGTTGCTAGGATAAAGAGTGCCAAGTCCTATCGGAGATGGACTATAATATCGGAGGTCCCA
>JASKDV010202821.1:0-10772 GCA_032466395.1 Aegires albopunctatus
GAACCCTTGGCTGTTTACAAGGCAGTTTAGGATAACCCTGATATCACCAAAGTAGTGGACATGGGTAAAATTCAATACAACAAAAATATAAAGGTGGCAGATATAAGATAATGTGGTTTACAATTTTCAAAGTGAAAATGTTATTTGTTTGTTGTTGTTTTTTTTATTGTATCCAGGCCATCCCTTGCAGTCTGAGTATATTGAAAGACAAAAAACCTCCTGCATTGAGTGAGAGTGTCAACGAGGCAATGAAGCAATGGGTTGGAGAATCTTTGACAAAAGAATTCATGGTGACCTGCAGTGGCAAACACAAGGGGAGATTTTCGGTACAAATGACATCTGAGAACGGTAGGAGTCTACGATTTAGGACATGGCATACTGGAGATGAAATGTTTTCATGTGGTATCAACTGATGTATTCTTTAGGGGTGGAATTCTCAAAGGTTACTGAACATAATGATGTCTAATTATCACTCTAATTAGTGGTCATAGCTTCGATGAAATCTCTGAGATTGAACCAAGCTTGCAACATTACAATTATGGTTTTTGATGAAGAAGTATATTCTTTAAGAAACAGTTGTTCTGATTCATAATGAACATTGTGTAATGAAATCATTGTTAGTCTTCACTTTCACTTTTTAAACCTTTGGGTTTTTTTTTGTCCTTTATTCAGAGAATCCTACCAATTTAGAGAAACTATTTTTGACTGACAGAAAAGGGGATGATGATGCTCCTGGAAGTAAACAAGAGAAAAAAGAAACGTTACGAAGGTAAGAGGTAATCTGAGTGTTGACCTTAGAAAAGAATATTACATTTGGAGAAATCATTAGAAAAGAATATTACATTTGGAGAAATCATTAGAAAAGAATATTACATTTGGAGAGCTCATTAGAAAGGAATATTACATTTGGAGAGCTCAATAGAAAGGAATATTACATTTGGAAAACTCATTAGAAAAGAATGTTACATTTGGAGAACTCATTATAAAAGAACATTACATTTGGAGAACTCATTATAAAAGAATATTACATTTGGAGAACTCATTAGAAAAGAATATGACCTTTGGAGAACTTATTAGAAAAGAATATTACATTTGGAGAACTCATTAGAAAAGAATATTACATTTGGAGAACTCGTTAGAAAAGAATATTACCTTTGGAGAACTCATTAGAAAGGATTATTACATTTGGAGAACTCATTAGAAAAGAATATTACCTTTGAAGAACTCATTAGAAAAGAATGTTGTCTTTGGAGAACTCATTAAAGCTCTCTTAGAATCCCTTTTACTCCTTTGGTCAATGGCTTGTGATGTCTAGGTATATCAGATGGATCCTTATTTCATGGGTGTCATTGAAACTATACACACAAATGTTTCAGTTCTTAATCAATGAATTGGCCAAATTTCAATTGTCTAGATGGATTGTTTTCTGACCTAAAAGCATTTCTTTAAAGGTAAACCAAATTGTCAATATCATAACTGTTGTTGTATTGAATTTACCCTTGTCCACTACTTTAGTGATATCAGGGTTTTCCTAGATTGCCTTGTAAACAGCCAAGGATTCTTTTACATGCGTATATTATACACATGGGTCCTCTGAGATTATAGTCCGTCTCCGATAGGACTTGGTACTCTTTATCCTTGCAACTTAAGGATTGGTGGCAGAAGGAAACCCGAAAAAAATTTTGGATTTCAAATTGAAGCCTGACATTTGGCTTGGTGGGCAAGCGCCTTAACCACTGAGCTATCATAATGTTAGAGAGAAGCTAAACTCATACTAGGTGGAGCATGCTTTAATGACTGCCTCTTTCTACCTCACTAAACACCATAGCTAATCTGAATGTGAATATGTGTTAGTTTAGATCTTAGATCTAGCAAAAATAAGTAAAATGAAGAGAAATATATTTCAATGAAGTTTGATTATTTACAATCTGATTGGCTTTGGAATTCATGATAAAGATTATCATCATCATCATCATCATCATCATCAACCGCTTATCCTTTAGAGGACTTGGCATCATTGACTGCTTCCTGAAAAATATCCCTATTTTGTGCCGTTCTACCCGCCTCTGTGACTGACGTTGACAATATTGCCTTTATGTTTCTTTCCCATTGTCATTTTGATCATTCTCTCCTTCGATAAAGTTAGAATGACACTAAGTATGCAAAAAATAATAGAAAGTAGAGAGGGAGGGGAAATCCAGCGTTTAGTGATAATATTGTCTTGTTCTTGTATTTGAATGCGTCCAGGTTCCAGGCTGATGAACTGCAGGACATTGGATCAGGGTTGGACATTGGTCAGGAAGTGAAGATCAACCTAATCGATTTAAAACCAGATGGGAGATTTATTGGTCAAGTGTTAGAGAAGACAACGTCACTAACGAGATTAGTGGAAATGTTGAATAGCTTGAATCTGGACGACGAAAAACCATACCAGTAAGTAGAATGTATTAATGATGTCAATACTGCGCATTTACAATGTGATGATGTCTAACAATTCAGACTTAAACAATTCCAAATGAATGACAACAAAAGTTTTTTTTTATACCAAAACAATTGATTTTTCTAATGAAGAAATTAATGGCAAAGTTGATGACACAAGCTCAAGGTAAATTGTAATGTCTTATGAATGAAATTTGATAATAACATCTGTGCTTACTCTTGCCAGGCCTAGTGTGGGAGAACTTGTCTTGGCCAAGTACAGCGTTGACAAAAGATGGTACCGGTGTGAGGTCACAGAGGTCAATGATGATACCTACTTCCTAACCTTTCTTGACTACGGAAACGAGGAAATCGTCAACAGCAAAGATATCCGCCATCTTCAACATTCTAATCTCCTAGAGTTTCCTTCCTTTGCTGTGACTTTCAGTTTTGTAGGTGTTTATCAACTAGGGATGGCAAAGAAACCAGCACATGTAAGTCATTTTGGTCTTAAAAGTCTTGACAGCTTGTTAGTCATTTTAGCCTTAAAAGTCATGACAGCTTGTTAGTCATTTTAGTCTTAAAAATCTTGACAGCTTGTTAGTCATTTTAGTCTTAAAAGTCATGACAGCGAGTTATCTTGACAGCTTGTGAGTCATCTTGACAGCATGTGAGTCATCTTGACAGCATGTGAGTCATCTTGACAGCTTGTGAGTCATTTTAGTCTAAAGATTTTACAGAAAGCCGTTGAAGTTGAAATGCTATATTTAAAGTGACGCGTCTTTTATGATAATTTTAGCTGACTTTAATAAATGTTGTTGTGAAATAAAGGAGCTAAGTCATTTCAAACAAACTCAGTGTATCTATCTATCTTCCATCTCATAGGAGCATCTCACTGGTATTGCATTTCTCTTCAGGACATCTTAATATTAGATATTACAAACTTCACCTTTATCATATTTATAATTCATAGTTGTCAATTGATTTTGCTGATTCTCTATATCTAAGTTGAAAGAATTTTACTGTGGTTGTTTTGAGTTTGTTTATTCTATATTTTTTATTCTTCATTTATTTTTCTACGCTTTTTCTAATCCTTTACCAAACCAGTTGACATCTGTACTTCGCTATTAGTGCAAAAGTTGACATCTGTTCTTTGCTATTAGTGCAAAAGTTGACATCTGTTCTTATCTATTAGTGCAGTGCTAATGAATGCATTAACCAAAATGAAACCATTACATTGAAATAAGAAATGACAAATAACTAGACGTTGACATCTACCGTCATCTTAATTTTCAAGTCTTCTTGCAAGTATAATGACCAATGCAGCCTGTTTCTAACTTGACAAGATTCAATATTACCCTCGTAACGTTTTGCCTCGATTTTCTTTCCCTTTACATTTCCTTTTACAGCGCCTTTCTGTGTGAATGTTTCAGAATTCGTCCGTTCATTATTTCTCACCGCCTTGGCTTTTGGTTTAAACCTCTGGAATAACCTTTTCTTTCTCCTGTGTTTTTATGACCTTTTCCTTCTCCTTTGTTTTTTTTACCTTTTCATTCTCCTTTGTTTTTATGACCTTTTATTTCTCCTTATTTTTTTTTGGACCTTTTCCTTCTCCTTAGTTTTTATGACCTTTTCCTTCTCCTTAGTTTTTATGACCTTTTCCTTCTCCTTAGTTTTTTTGACCCTTTCCTTCTCCTTTGTTTTTATGACCTTTTCCTTCTCCTTTGTTTTTATGACCTTTTCCTTCTCCTTTGTTTTTAATACCTTTTCCTTCTCCTTGCTTTCTTTTTATGACCTTTTCCTTCTCCTTAGTTTTTATTACCTTTTCCTTTTCCTTGCTTTGTTTTAATAATCTTTTCCTTCTGCTTTGTTTTTATGACCTTTTCTTTCTCCTTTGTTTTTATGATCTTTTCTTTCTCCTTTGTTTTTATGACCTTTTCCTTCTACTTTGTTTTATGACCTTTTCTTTCTCCTTTGTTTTTTGTTTTTGTTTCAAGTTTGTCTTATTCATGACCCCAATATATCTAATTACTTATTATATTCTATGGATTCTCCTCCCTCCTTGTTGGTAATAATTTTTAAAAACTTTTTTCTAACCATGGCAAAGCGTTATCTTTTTTAAAGAAGCGTGTTCTTAGTTTAACTGTGATGTAAAACAAGTCAGCTTCAACTCTAATCAATTATAGAACTTAAACATTTGACTGCACCAATTTTAACGATATTCTCCTCCTCGTTTTTCAATTCATCAGCTGCAAGAGTTTGGCAACCTTTTGAAAGAATATGAAGAGACAAATGACCTTTGGCGGGTTGTCATCAAGGAGAAGAAAAATTATATTATCGTCGTTGATTTTCTGTCAGAGAAAAAAACGCAATCAATGTCTGAGGTCTACCTCAAGAAAGTGACCCCGAAGAAAGTTACCCAACAGTCACCGACCAGGAGCCCCAAAGAAACGAAAGTAAACGGGGAGAAACTGGATATGTCATCGCCCCGAAAGGCATCTAAAAGTCCTGCAGCTGCCACGCCCAATGCTTCGGCTTCATCATCTCCCATTAAGTCTACCAAGAGTCCTGTACTTCCAACACCTAACGACGCCAATGCTACGGCAACTGAAACTCTTCCTATTGGCGAATTGGATGTGTTTGTTATCTACGTAGAGAATCTGGAAAGGTTCTATGTGGGCCTGATAGAAAAACAGGAAGAATTAATGCAATTGATGATCAAGTTGAACGGCCAGGCAGAAAGTTTTACCCCGCTCCAAAATGCCCAAAAGGGCAAACTGGCTACCCTGCAATTCGAAGACCTTATGTGGTACAGAGTGAAAATTGTGTCCATGGAAGGGGATGCTTGTTCCGTCTTTTTCATAGATTATGGAAACACTTCTATTACAAAACTGGCAAATCTTCATACTTTGCCAGAATCTTTCTGCACATTTCCTTCTCAAGCTCTTCGCTGCAGATTTGACGTCAAACCTGGCCACCAAGATTCGGAGGCTTTGAATCAATTAAAACACTTTTCTGAGCAAACTATGCCGGTTAAAGTATTAAGGAAGGAGGAGGCGGCCTACGTGGTGGAATCGAAGAGGGTCCAATTGTCGGGATTTGATGAGGAGTCACCAATAGTACAGGTACGTCATTGATTCTGTTATTTAGTTACGATCTTGACATATTTTTATTTCTTTGAAATTGTGCAAACTGACTGACTTCCGATATCGGGTCCACAGGCCTGGCTGCCTTTGTGATCAGGGTTGTAAGTGTATTCCACTGTTTCGATTTTTTTGCTTTAGATCTGAGGTGTTTTCTAAATTTTTCTTTATTTAAAGCTCAAAATTGGTGTGAAAATGAGCAAGATCTTTGTTGAGAACAATTGTAGATATTGTTGGTAGTTATGTTTATTTTGTAACTTAAAGGATTGACGTCTTCTTTTTTATTCTTTCTTTAAAAAAATTTTTTTTTTTGATATGTTTCAAATTTTTTAATTTTAATTTCATCATGTTTTTCTTCCTCTTCATGGATGCAAGGCAATGTTGCTATCCTCTCTATTTTCTTTGATTTTTCCTTCACATGTATTTTTTCAATTTTTTCCTCTCCCATTAAAGCCTTATCATCCTAAGATTTCCTTCTCTTCTGCTTTGAATCAACGTTGAATAGGAAACTGTCAGTTATCTCTTTTTTCTTTAATGGTTGCGGATGTTTGACTGCTTTTCACTCTTCTCTTTTTAATATTAAATTTATATACAATACATACGTTATATTGACAGTAGAAACATGCTAAACCAAGATTCGAGGGACCATTGCTTTTTTATTTGTTTCAAACATGTTTGGACTTTACAAACAACAATAATTTACAGAGAAAATCCAAACGGTTTCAGTTTCTTCGCAGTTTGACGATTGTTATTTCTTCAGATCAAGCGTTTTGGGTTGAACATATTTCTACTGTATTTATTTATGCGTTGGGAGAAGTAGGGGTTTTCTTGAATACTTTTCAACAATTTTATCCTTTCTCAAAAATGCGATCATCGGTGATTATTCAGTCATGAACTTATTATGGTCATGAATAATTGTTGTCAAGATCCACATTGTGTTGGTTTTGATATGATTTTTTTCTTTTTATTTGTTTGTATTCGTTTAGTCAAAGTCGATTTCTCTTTCTACAATTCATAAAAAGTTAAGACTAAAATCACAGGGGATAACTTTGGTAAATTTTTAATTTTATTTTTCTTCAGCTGAAATGTAGATTTGGGAATTTTATTTCAATTCTCCTCTTGTCAGATGCAGCATGACGAAACACCACCCACTCTTCCCGCTCCTATGCTGAGCAACGTCAAGGTGAAAGAGCCAACTGAGAAAGAGGTTGAAGTTCTCTGTGCACACTTTGAAAGTATCTACGAATTTTACTGTCTAAGTAAAGAAGGTAGGTCTTGCTAAGATGCTAGTAAATCTTATGTCAAATCTTTCCATCTCTTCAGGAGACGCCTGCTTTTAAGAGGAATCTCCCGATCTTCCGACCACCACCAATATTCCCGAAATTCAGTTTACTGAATCTTGCATGGTGTTAATAGTACTTAAAATTACTGCCTATCCATTAGACAGCAGTTTAGTCACAAATGAAAGGGCCAATGGGAGTTCTTTCTTTGCTGAAAGTAAACTTCTGCAATTGGACTAAAGTATTGTTTTAAACCTTTTAATCCGATCTTATGTTGATTAGAATTTGTGATATATACCAGTATATATCTTATATTTTAAATCCCCCTGTTTTTTCCCAAATCTCTAAAAATTCCTTTAACTTTCAGCTAGGCTCCTTACAAGTCACTTGTCAACTTTGGCATATCTGATTATATATATTTGAGAGTATTTTATAAGTGCAGTAATTCATTCTAATCCAAAGCAGGGGCCCATCACTTTATAGAGATATGTCAGCAAGGTTTGCACAAGTCTTAGATTTATGAAAAAATTTCTTAAATTTGACTTATTTTCCTTGTCTTGAAACTTGAAGTTAAAAATTCACAGAAAAGTAATCTAGATATATCATTTTGTTCCGACTGCCCCTTATAAGGAATAAATTTGTTGCTTGTTTACAGTCGTCATTATTAGCAAGATGTTCCCTTGTTTTTGTTTATGACTGTTTTTAAATAAATCACAATTTTAATCTGGTAACATGTACCTAGGCATCAATTTCTCATGTATTACCCGCAACATCAGCGATATGTTTGATGTGTTTGTGACGATGAATACTTTTATGCTCGGCATTAACCATTGTTTGTATCGAATACATTTGTGTTGCAGATGTTCCAGACATTTCCGAGATGTCTTTGAAATTAGAATCTCATTACCAGGCCTTGGCGGAAGATGTGTCGATTCAAACTCCAGTCGTTGATGGCCTGTACGGATGTTGTTTTCAGGGTCAATGGTACCGGTGTGTTGTGGAAGAGGTAAGATCGACAATATGATCATCGTTGTTAGGTTTTTGTTGGCACAGGTTTTTGTTCTGGAGATCCCACATCTTGTTCCTTTATGCCTAAATCTGATCATTCTGGTTTTAATGAAAGGGAACAATCAATCAAAAGTGATATTTTCTGTATGTCAGAGCTAACGCAGAACCACCAACCTGTTGTTTCTTGCAAGATTCAAAACTCATCACGGATTTTACACGTCGCATAGGATAAAATCATACAAAAAAATTGTATTATTTTCATCTCGGGTGAAACAATTTTGGGACAAACTCAAAAGTCTAGTTGACCTGGATTAGATTAGACTACCGGTAATTAGAGCCTTAGTTTTTGTAGAGTAGACTATAGGCCTAGGCCTATACACTTCCTGCGTGTGTAGGCTGCCTTGTCATTGTCTCAAAGCTTGAGCCAGAGTGGCTCTTTTGATGAAGGGGATCTAATCTAAAAGTTAGTAAAAGTTCCAATACCACTGTTGCAAAGGACACGATTAATCATCCATACATATTATAGGTCTACAGTTTGATTGCCTTTAGGCCTAGGACTAACCAAATCGTAGAGCCAAAGGACACGATTAATCATCCATACATATTATAGGTCTACCGTTTGATTGCCTTTAGGCCTAGGACTAACCAAATCGTAGAGCCAAATGTTTACTTTAGTCACTCCCTCCCCGCTAACTAGGCTTGACATTTCTATGATGAAGGAAAGGCAACATCTATAGTACCAATGCTGAGGTTGTTGTTTTTTTTTTGCTTGAGAAAATGAGTTTAAACTTAAGGCCGTGCAGAAAGTACGATTTGGGTTTCTGAAAAGTTGGTAGCTGTGGAATTTCTATTGGTTTTCATATTCTCTAATATTGGTTTTACTCTCGTGGTAGGAGACTAGTAAATGGCCATAGGACTACATAGGCTATAGAATTCTTAATTTGTGATGGTTATCTTTGTGTGTTTTTTTAACCTCGTGTTTGATTGGCTTGACTTTTCAAACAGTTTTGATTTGTCGGAATGCAATGCATTCCAACATCCATAACTTCCAACCAATAGAATAGAACAACTTCGTGGTTCACACGGTTCAAATCCAAGAATTTTTAGCAATTGGTCAGCTGGGTGACATGGTGGGATCCTATCCCACTAAATGCAAACATTTTTTCTCGGTGACTAGAAATATCATTAATTTTACCCAGCATAAAAGAGTAGAATGAAATATAATATCAAGTAAACATACGAGATCTTTCAAAGGGAGGAAATCTTATGACATTCTATTATTCATTTAGCATTGGTTGAACCGATTTCGCTGATTGGATCGAAACCCGTGGGTTTTTGGATTAAAGTTCCGCTTGGGCTGAGGATTGACAACAAACCCAAGATATCTCACCAAATTTAAGGACCTTGTAATAATATTTTCACTACTAAAAATGAAATGAGTAATGAAATAATGACTCTGCTATGTGCTTCCCATGGAGTTGAGAATGACAAGGCTCTTTTGGAGCGACAAATGATGCACAGACAGTGAGTCTGAACATGTGCACAGTCCCTGACTGCAAATGTAGCGCATATTAAGCATTGTCTTATTGTCCGAGTCCCACCAAGGAGTGTGTTTCCATTTTTATTCAATTTGGAAAATGCAGGGGAGGTCATCTTTAACGATAAATTTTCCCCTTTACGAGATACCTGCTGCCCTGCAAACAAACATTTTCTGAATCTATAAAGCTAAATTTTGATACCTCATGTGTTGATATTGATGGAATTTGAAAAATGGCTAAAATATGTTTCTGAACTCTGAGTGTTTTCTGTCTTTTATCATGTTCATTGCACAGATTGAGGGTCAAACTGTCTCCATCAGGTACATAGATTTTGGAAACACAGAAAAACGTGAAGTCAACGACCTAAAGCCTCTAGCCCAAGAATTTCTGTCCTTGCCGATGGCAGTCTTTAGATGCAGGTTACACGGTACGTTAATATGCTATCTAGGACCATTTTACGTTGCTTCGTGCTATCTGTTCAACCAACGTTCTCCTCCATTATTATGTGACAGAAGTAAAGCAGATCCAGGAATTTATTGAATACGATTTTGATTTGGTTTCCTTTTTGACCTACAGTTTTGTAATTGTACAGGTATTGGACACTATAGAAATGAAATGCATTATTATCATCATCATCATCATTATCATCATCATCATTATTATTATTATTTGATCATTTATTTTCCCCTATGGTTAGACTATTGTATTACATCTTTCTCATTTTATTTTCAAGGCTTTGAAGTTGTTGGAGACGGCACAGACCAGCTGGCCGCCTACAATGAGATGGTCCACAAGCGCGTCGAGACTTGCAACTGTTGTGTGAAGATTGACGGGAAGGAGGGCAAGACGTTTCTGGTCTCTTTGTCATTGTCTAGCGGTGATGGGAAGAGCGTGGACATTACTTCTGATCTGGTGGGTGTCGGGTTGGCCGTATGGAGTGGTGGTCTGGCTCAGGTATGTACTGTATGTCCATTTGCATGGCTGGGGAAAAAACACAAAACAGCTGCATAGCATGCGTTCTCAGCTTTGTCTTCCTGAGACAATGCAAAAGGGCAGACATAACATCCTGATCGTAGCTAAATGTGTGGGTCCAACAGAGCTGCCAACAAATAAACATTTTTTGTATTTTGATACAAATTTGAGACGAAAATACAAAAATATGAATTAGGTGATGAAAATACAAATTCAACAAATCCAAGTTTTTGCCGGTTTTTGCCTCAAGACAGCGTATAACAGGGCCTGTTGGTAGCCTTGAACTTGGACATTGCGTATTTAGTAAAGGGTGTATATTAGTATGCCAGAATTTTGTTTAGAATATTTTTTATTAACATTTCAACTTGGAATTTATTTCATTCAAGGTAATCTACTCTTTTTAATTGGATTTA
>JASKDV010202832.1:0-10771 GCA_032466395.1 Aegires albopunctatus
AATACCACCGTCCAGAATTTTACAAGTCATATATAGCTACCAAATGTATTTGCTATACAACACTAACACCATACAAAGTAATTATTGCAAAGACAAATATAAAAAATAAATAATGATAAGATGGTAGTAATTTTTACTTTTTGCCACAATCTAAAAGTAATGGAAACAATAGGAAAATAGTGGTTCAAAGACATTAACCAGTTTAATCTACTGGTAAAGGTAATAAACAGTCTTTACTTAACAAAAAATGGGTTTGAAGAGTTAAAAATATTGGCTGAATGAAGATAATAGTATGGCAAGTAGCAACAAGTCCAAGATATCTCAGGATTGGCCCTGGTGAATTAAGAGTCATGTACAAAACTAAGGTTTACAAAACCTCTCAACTTTATGGCAGTAAAAGAATCTCTGATAGATGATTTGAAAATATAACAAATCTTAATTGCATAATTACCTGAGAATGTCAAGTGACAACCTATCTGGAATGTCTCCAATGGCACTGTGAGTGGTACGAGGCCGCTGCAAAGGCCAAAGACACAGTCTATTAAAACACCCAACAAGGGAGGAGATACACATCAATTGATCTTGGTTAATACTTCCAATGAGGCTCAAATCACAAGTCACTTTGTTCTGATCGTGATATATGCTTGCTGTAAAAACAAAAGGTGGGTATCAAAATATGTTCTCATTTAGAAAATCAAGTAAAATTCCTAATATTATTACAAAGAGATGCTAGATATTTAACCATTCATTGCTGAGTCAACTAAAGGACTGTTATCACTCTTAACGGTAAAAAAATTGGTCAGCATGTGAAATCAAAATACCATTTCTAGGCATAACATGTTGGTATTAACATGTTGGTAATTGTTCTGCAAATTGAGCAAAATTGTAAACAATAATCTAAATTAAAAGGTTCAATTCAACATTTCTAACCTTCTCTTTCAAGTAAGTTGACAAGTTCTGTGATCAATTTATCAAAATCCTTCCACAGCTGGGCTTCTGCTCTACTTTTCCTTCGTATTGGTGAACTGATCCTTTCCTCTTTTATGAGAGGCTTTGAGCCTGTGCTTTTCATACCCTCTAATGCCCATGCATCTGTAGTTTACAAATAATAAATCCATAAATAATTTCATAGCAATATTCAAAAGTTACATTATATATAACAGGAAGCAAAGTCACTAGAACATTTAGGTTATGATTCTTTTAGTGCATAAACAATTCTAAATGGGTTGAGGCATATGTTGGAAAGTGAAAGAAATATGGTTCTTCTGCAGAGGATGGAATGATAGGGTAAATATGTCCACAGCTTATTAAGAAGACCTTATTTAATAATCCTCATAACTGAGGCTTAAAATTTCATGAATGGAAATAAAATTATGGATACTCATTTGAAATACAGTATAAACTGCTTTTATCGACATGCTTTGGGAAGTGGATTTGATGTCGATATATAAAAATGTTGATAAATAAAAACACAATGCCAAAGAGGAAAAAAATAAGGGAGGGGGGAGGGGGGGTCAGTAGAAATAAGACAACATTATTTTTTAATCTGATTGTAGACGTGTCTACCTTCTACAACGTGCAGCAAGAGATTAGTCATGTCATGTAGATCTATGTGGGTTTCTTAAGAAGATGGGCAAACAAGAGGAGAGGTTTTTTTTGGGACTACCAGTACCTTGCTAGCAATGCGAGTCGCGCACTACACACCAGCACATACTTTGCTACACACATGCTTGTAGGGCCTGTTATGGCCACTTGCTGAGGAAAAGGTAAAGGTGAGGCACTGACCGCGGCACTAGCCAGTGACGGAATGGGATGGGGATGAGGAGTGGGAGTAAGGAGGTGATGCCCATGGCACGAGACGCTCACGTCTATATGACTTGAGGCATTGTACAGTGTGGGGTCTTTATGTAGCCTATTATTATACACTGTGTTGGCCTATTAAAGCCTGGTGTGTCCATATACTTGGCGGGTATGCGGACTAATAAAGAACTAATGTGTTGACCGTTAGCATGACATTTTCCCCCATTTATGTTCGAGATCTTCGCCACGTACCAATAGGAAGCATGTCGATATAGCGGAGTAGGCCGAAATTACAGTCGATATAAGAGAAATTATTAAGTAAAGATATTGAAGGAAATAATCCGTAACTGGAAAATATGTCGATATATCAAAATGTTGATATATCGGCTGTCGATATAAGTGGATTATACTGTACAATATTATTATCCTCAAGAAAACAAAACCCTTTCATATTTCTGCCTCATAAATTGGCCTGCTTAAGAATTGCACGAGATTTTCTATTATAATCATATCTGGAGGCAAGGATTATGCTTAAAGTTTCAAGCAATGCAAAATTTCTTCACTCTCTAAGCATGGACTTATGCATTATCATTAGTCTAAAAGTTATTACTAATGATTTCTTTTTCATAGTACCTGATGTGCATTGCATGAATGCTCTTGCTTGACTAATATTATTTGTACCTAGAAATTCTTGTAAGATCCTTGTTGACATGGCTCTGACTTTTCTAAAAAGAAAAAAGAAAATATCATTATCAGTCTACAATATACTGCCATTTGATGGACTGTGTCTGTCGCCAAATTTATGAAACATACATTTTATTCCTCTAAAAATCAAACAACAGAACCCAATGATAAAGCATCCAATGAAAGGTAGACAACAGGCCAACATACCAAAGAGTTCCTCCTTATTTTACTCCACAAATAAATACTTAACTCTTTAAACCCGAGAGGCCGCTGTCAGCGGTCGATAGATCGTTCCAAAATGCCGAGCGACCGCTCACAGCGGTCGGACGGGTTATGGCATTTACATAGCGTATATAACTAACTTGAAGAAAAGAATCATTTTATAAATACTTGGAAATGAATTATGAGAGTTACTTTCCTTAGGGAAAGTAGAAATCTACTTTATTTACGATTTTATTGGGTTTTCGTAGTCTTAAATTCACTGCTAGACTCCATTTGGTAAAATGGTTTGCTAACTTTTCAACAGCTTGGTTGCAATGTGAATATACAATAGGGGACCATGTGCTTTCTAGGATATCATTTTCAGACTTGGCATGGCAAGGAGAAGGAAGGGCTGGCCAATGTGAGACAGAGAATGTTCATGTTGAATGAAAGGGTACATTGCAAGTGTCAATTTCCTATTTTAAGATAGAGAATGTTTATGTGGGGAGGGAGTACAACACAAGTGTCAATTTCCTATTTTGAAATAGAGAATGGTTATGTGGGGAGGGAGTACATTAGTGTCAGTGTCAGTTTCCTACAGAGGGACAGAGAACATTTATGTGGGGTGAGGAGGTATATAAGTGTCATTGTCAGTTTACTATCTATCTTTTTAATGTAATTGTTTATATAATGGCACTGTGTTTTACTGCAGGGGTTATCTGAGAGGCGTGTCCATTTCTCTTTAGCATGCAGACAATATCTGGATGCACATTTCATACACCTGAGTAGAGTGAGTAAAATGTATAGAGTGCATATTTCAAGTACTGAAAACTATGCTGGACCAGTATTTCGCAGCTCAAGCAATCCTATGAAATTCCCCACAAGCATTGTTTCATATCTCATGAAATACACATGAGAGTCCATTTCTTATTTTTAATAATACAAAAGTTAAATTCAAACGAACAATATAAACACCATAAATGTGACCCCGTTTCTTTGAATCGGAACATATATATGTGTGGTGCTCCAGGAAAATCAGGCACAAAAGTCAAATGTCACATTTCGAGTTCTCTTGTTAATTTTGTGTTCTTCAATTACGAATTAGTGGATTCTGTGGTAAGTAAATAGCTTTATCTTTAATTCATGCTATGTAATAATATAGAAAAGGGTTGAAGATCAAATTCGTTATTGAAGCGACTGGGTGCCACTATAGAGGCTCATTAACGGCTGAAGTAGAAGCAAGTGGAGGATCTCCATTGTGTCATTCAAAATGATTGACATTAAGGGACAGAAGTAATTAAGAGAGCAAAAATATATCTTAGACATCTTAGTTACCTGCATTGGGAATGTTTTGCACAGAGAACACAAAATGCTGTAGTACTTGGATTTGATAATACGGAGGACTGACTTGTTTCGTCTTCCACAAAATAAAGAAGCAAGCTGAGAGACTGTATTTGAGTTGCACTGAAATTAGAAATTCATTCTCCTTACATTACATTATACATATATGGTAGTTTTTATACTGGCTAAAATTTGATGTATAATGACCACCTTTTCCCTTTTGTATACACAGAATGAGTCATTTACCTATTGTCAAACAAACAAATTAAAATTTCATGGAGCAGGTATTGTGAACTTCTCAATTATGGGTCTGAAATGGATTTATTGTTATAGAATCAATATTATGGAGATTATGGATCTGCAATGGATTTATTGTTATAGAATCAATATTATGGAAATTATAGGTCTGCAATGGATATATTGATATAGAATCACTATCATGGAAATTATGGGTCTGCAATGGATTAATTGATATAGAATCACTATCATGGAAATTATGGGTCTGCAATGGATTTATTGTTATAGAATCACTATCATGGAAATTATGGGTCTGCAATGGATTTATAGTTATAGAATAACTATTATGGAAATTATGGGTCTGCAATGAATTTATTGTTATAATAGAATCATTATTATGGAAATTCAGTTCAAATTTTATTTATTTGTTTCATTTGTTCTAGAAGATTATTCCAATTCCACATTTCCAAAGAAAGGTAAGTATAATAATAATATAATAATAAAACTGGTATACATGCAGTACTTTTTAAGAAAGTAACATAAAAGCATTTTACATAAAACATCATTAATTAATGTTATCTTATTATAATTTGTTTGAAAGAAATATTATTTTTGTTATGGGCCATTCTCCATTAAAATAATTTCATACTGAAATTAACATCAGCAAAAATAATGAAATAATAATTACAACAGCAACAAAACAATATCATGCAATGTCAATAATCACAATAACAATTGACAGTCAACAAGAACATTCACAAACATTCATAAGTTATCATGGGAGGTAAACAGCGAGGGTGATGAGACAATTATGGGATTTAATTATTCACAAATATTCTTACAATATTCATAAACCTGATCTTATGGCAATGCCTTGAAGAAAGAAAAAGAAATACCAAGGTAAATGAAGGAAAGAGATTGTAGGATAAACACCATTTGCATGATTTCTTTAATATTTAGCAACTACATTTAACCATGATGGGTTGATAAGAGACCTTTTTATCTCATTAAAAAATATTTTATCTATAAATAAATGTAGAAATAAACTTCTTTATAATATAATCCATGCTCTCCTTTGTTGCATGGTAAAATAATTTAATCTAGAACTAAATTTCTTTATAATATAATCCATGCTCCCATTTATTGCATGGTGAATTAATTTAATCTAGAAATAAACTTCTTTATAATATAATCCATGCTCTCATTTAGTGAATGGTGAATTAATTTAATCTAGAAATAAACTTCTGTAAAATATAATCCATGCTCTCATTTATTGCATGGCGAAATAATATAATCTAGAAATAAACTTCTGTAAAATATAATCCATGCTCTCATTTATTGCATGGCAAAATAATTTAATCTAGAAATAAACTTCTGTAAAATATAATCCATGCTCTCACTTATTGCATGGTGAAATAATTTAATCTAGAAATAAACTTCTTTATAATATAATCCATGCTCTCAGTTATTGCATGGCGAAATAATTTAAAATGTTCCATGTTACTTATATATCATTATAGGCAATAGATATCTCTATAAGCAGTTTATGAAATTAAATGATTCCTGTTGGAAGAAATAAGATCATGAGCAATCAAATTGTAAAGATTTTCTTTATAATTAATAATAATATCTGTCACGGCAAGTATAAAAATTATAATGTCATACTAGTCTTCCATCCTGAGATTGATTTTAGTGGGAAGGAAAACTAGAAGGCCAAATAAAGTGTAAAATAAGCAGGAATTATAGGTGAAAGAAACGTGTAGGCCTACCAACATGTGTATTTGTGCAGGTCCAGGCGAAAACCAAGCTTAAGTGGCTAGCTTAATTTCTTGAGTAGGGGCTTGCAAAGTCAATATTGGACCAATCCAAAGGTTTTGAGATTTAACCATATTCAATTTCTTAAACTTGTTCTGCTTGTTTTGAAACCATTTAAATGTTAAAATTTGACTAAAAGTATTTCATTTTGCATTTTTTGTGACTCTTTACGAAATTCCTGCTGTCCCACATTCTGGGTGTGATTTTTATTAGTTTGAGGTTTGTGAACCCAGCAGTACTAAAAGAATTATATCTTAGGTTATAATTATCATAATTGGATGAAATAAAATGCAAAATGCTCAGAAATAACTGCACTTTCTTTTCCAATCATCAATTTCATTATTAAGTATTTGAAAATAAGCTGGGTTTTTGCCTGGACCCACATATTTTCTTTCGTTAAATAGTACATTGATCGCTAGATTTGTCAGTTTATGTTTTCCTTTTGTACATTAAACTCCAAATTGATATACTATACTATATGTTCTCATATGAAAAATGAAATGTTAATTTTTCATCTGAGGCTGTGATTTCTTTTTAATCTCTTGAAATCTAAATGCTGAAATTTAAGTAAGTCTATCTTAGTTAAAATCCATAAGTTCTTACCAAGGTCCATCAGAAAGCATGGACGTTAGAACTGGTAGTAAGGAATTGTCTAGAATGTCAGCAGATATCCTTTGTTTTGACAAAAGTAATGTTTCATGCAAAACAGACAAGTACAAGCCCTGGTGTAATAATGGAGAAATTGAAATATATTCTTTAAACAATGAACACATCACAAAAACTTATCACATTCTATTCTACAAGATTGTGTTTAAAGTTATATTACTCAGAACAAGACTCTTCTTTTTTGGAGATTTCTATTTCACTTTGGATCATATATTTTTCAATGATCTTCAATTAAAATTAACCATTAAAAAAAGGTATAGAAAATGTATTAAGTATAAGAGAGAGAGGTTAACTCAATTCTTTGACTTCCTTTAGAAAAAGCTACAAACATTATCACTGAGTTCCTTAGCAATAATTAGTAATCCCCTTGTCTTTTGCAATGGCATTAAGGGATCTATTACAACATTAAATTTTCAAACAGAATATATTGTAACCTGGATTGTAAGAGTTAGTTTTTTTTATTTTGCCTTCTTTTTAAGACCATCTCTCTTGTTCCAAGTGAAGAATGTTTTTCAAGGAAATAATATCAATAGCAAGTGTCACAAAGTACTGTCATAATTCTTTGTTATAAATCTAAAAATATCAAGGTATTTTCATTCTCTCATTTATAATGTTTTCATAGCAATATAGCATTGCACAGATATCAGATTGAGATTTAATCTATGACAACAATGTTTAAAGTACTAAATTAATTTTTAAAACGTAAAGAAGCTTTGAAACATTTTGAGATTATTCTTAACATAAATGTTTTAAAAAGTTTTGGAATATTGATTATCAATAAATGAGATAAATTTAGATGAAAATCTCTCAAATAGAAGTAGGATGACTCTTTTAAGTATTTAGCAGACTTTATCATCACAAAAGAAGATACACATGTATTAGTCATGATCACAATTAATGAATCAATGTATTTGTCAATGTTATTTTTAATATCATTGACAAAGTAATAGCAAATCATAATCATGATCATATATTAAAGCTGAATAAATTTGTATTTACAGAGTGGAAATTTCAATTCCATTTAATGCAACAGAGAAAAAATAATACTGGAAAACAAAAGATATGAAAATCACAGATTCATAAATCTGTGTCCACTACTCACTCTGAGAAATTAGTTGAATTAAAGGTGCACATATAGTGCATATTGCCAAGGGCCCTTAGCCTCTAAGCATTTTAAAATGAATTTTCCCTTCCCCTGGCTGATAGTAACATAGAACAGTTCTAACAAGACTGGCAGCCTGTTAGGTATAAATACAATTTTCAGACGCGGAAAACGCTGTCTTAATGGCACAAGTCAGTAAGGCAGATGGGATAAAGTGTCTTACCTAAGAACACCCTGCCAATGACCTGTTGCTATTGAGAAAATTAAGATTTAAGCAGGATGCGATTCCACCAAGTCACCCAGACAACCGGTATTGGTGAGTGGAGCTTCTTAAATTTCTCGTGCTTGATCTGTGTTAACCACTAGGCCACTGACACCCACAGTTCTTATGTGCATTAAATAAGTATATTTCTTTATGAATCCTTCACTGGCACTTGCCCAAAAATCTTTCAAAATTTTGAAAAGTTCATGTTATAAATATTTCTACGACTTCAAAGTCATCATAATATGTTTTCTTTCGGATTCATGTCTGGACTAATGGCAGGCCAACCATTGTTTCAGATGCCTGTTAATTCAAAATGTTTTTTGCACTTATGCCCCAGTATTCTTTATTGTGCATAAAAAAACTGTTAAGTGTCGGTTTTCTTGCCTTGAGTCCGGCCTCTTTAAGTCATCATCTGATGGTATGCTTACTTAGGCCTGTTTGTGTTTTAACTGTTTGGAACATTTGTAAAGGGGTAAAAATGGCCAATCAACCTGCCTCTTTCTTCAGTACTTCATTTTGGTATTTTGATATAATAAGAAGAAAATAATAAGTTGTAAGCAGCACTGTCAGGTGGGGTGTGGCTTCGGGGCTTCAGCCCCACCTTAAAATTCTACTGTGCCTTATTGTCTTCCATTTAAAATATTTGAAATAAAGGTAAAAAATCAATTAGCCCCAGTCTCAGCTTTACCCACGTGACACCACTGATTGTAAGCAATACAAATAATGATTTTCTAAAACTGTATGCCACAGATTGTTGATGATGGAATAGGTGATTTTGTTATTGCGAATCATTCATGACATCATGCCAACACTATAGAACAGTCTCCTTCAGACCATACATGAATCATCCTCAACAAGCGCATTTAAGAAGCATCTTAAAACCCACCTCTTCAGTCAGCTGATAGCGGACTGATATCTGCACTTTGTTCTTAGTCTTAATATCTTCAATCACCACTACCATCATCATCGTCTTCACCACCATCGTCATCTTCACCATCATACATAATCATTGTTGTTTTTGTAATGTTGTTGTTGTTGTTATTGTTATTATTATTTATTATTATCATTATTAATATGATTATTATATTGTTGTTGCTGTTGTTGTTATTATTGCTATTATTATTATCATGTCTATTGTAGAATGGAAACTTGCACATTATAAGTGTCTGCCATCATTGATCATCATCATTATCATCGTCATAAAGTGCCATTCTCTGTATTATTATTATGTCTGCACTATTAGCATGCTACAATAGCATGGAAACATGCACATTATAAGTGTCCACCATCATCATTATCATCATCATAAAGAACCATTCACTGAGAGTGCTGATTCTAACTTGCTTGAACAATTAAAAAACAAAGCAAACTATAGTAATAAACATTTTGTTTTGCAAATTTTCTTCTTCAAAGTTCAGGGAGGATGGAATTAAATTAAATTAAGTAGAGAATTAAACATACACCGCCTGGTGCAGAAATTGCGAAACTTTACATTGATAAATACTTTTCATGGATATCATTAATACAGATTGAAAAATAGCGAAGATAAAAAAATTTAAAAAAACATTAATTGTAAGATCCCGAGTAAATACGAAAACTAATTGCATAGAAGTTTACAACCTGCCAAAGCTTAGTGTTTGTTAGGTAATGAAATAGAATGAATTCAAAAGACCAGCCCAATATATTTGTTTTGCTTTTTTAAAAAATAATATAGTAGTATTTTGATTCATATAGTATGTGAGTAATTCAGGTCATTGAGGATGATTTTCACAGAAGTATATAGGAGACAGAAAAAATGCCTTAATTGAGGGTGTTATTAGAATTTCCTACAAATATGATCAAAACTCTTGTTACAATGATTACAAAGTTCCTCTCTCCATCTACCTCAGAATCAATTCTAAATTTTCAATGTCTGAATTTAAACTATATTTTTTTATTTTTCTTATATTTTGTATATTTCATACAATTGATTTCACTGATTATAGAGAAATGGGGATAATTAAGTCCCTGAATCATAAATAATGATTTAAGCTTAAAAAATAATATGAGAAGAAAAACCCAAATAAGGCTAGTTACAGACAGACATCCGATACTGATGGACTCTGACAGTCAGACAGTTGAGGAGAATGTATGATGCAAGGAGGTAAAATGGTGCTTCCTTTCGATTATATACCCAACGGAACTCCACTGAAAATTCAGAGAAACAGTTAGAAACTTTCGGTTGAACCAATTGGTTATGTTTCCTCATCTACGAGCACATCGTATTTCTTTGTTAACATAATGGACGATGAAAAGTTAGTTAATAGGCCACTTGTTTTGCAGGCCAGGCCTGCAATTTATAATAAAGCGCATGAAGATCATCAGATATCGTCTCAAAGGCATGAGACAGCATCTGAACAGAAACAAAATGTGAAGATAAATGCTTATAAATTTCTTTTATTTCACTCATTAATTAAGTATGACATAGATCTATCTTTCAATTTCCATCATTTTACTTCGGTGTCTGACCATCTGTGTCTGTTGGTCTCGGGCATCTGTCTATAAATCGCCTAAAAATGACAGAATAAGATGGAGAGAGAGATAGTAAGGGGGAGAGAGAGAGAGAGAGAGAGAGAGAGAGAGAGAGAGAGAGAGAGAGAGAGAGAGAGAGAGAGAGAGAG
>JASKDV010202843.1:0-10770 GCA_032466395.1 Aegires albopunctatus
TTATCCGACCAGATTTGGGAGATATAATGACAGTTCAATATGTGAAAATCCCAAAGCTGTCCATTCAGTGGTTTCGGAGGAGATCGATGACATTGTGTGTACCCTCTCCTCCTTTATATATATAGATTACAAAGAAATATAATATTATAACTATAACAGAAGAAAATGGGGATTACCAAAGAAAAAGTACCGCAAAAAATCTGATGATACAGGATAGAATGAAACAGTGACCCTTTCCTTTCCAATTTCTTGGGAAAGTACTCAATGACCTAATGACCCCTCAGAAGTCCTTTAAGAAAGTTAGTGAATTTTGACGGAAGTTGCAAATTCAAAAATGCATTTTAGAATACTATCCCTTCTCGGGCAAGGCAAGTCACTGCAATTTTAGAGGTCACCAATCCATTCCTGCCTACACCACTATAGATTTTCAGCTCTTTCTAGTCTATATTATAGATATAGTGAAATAGATTCAAACAAATCTGCATTGACACCATGTGCTTCATTCTTTTGTCATTTATTTGGAAAGTGCAAAAATAGAGTAAATGCAATACTGTCGTGTTAATTATTATTAGTATTAGTATAGAATTTGGATAATATACCTCCAAAGTTACAAAACCATGAAAAATGATATAATTAGATTACAAGAACAATGATGAAGATAAGGAAGAGGAGGAAGAGAAAGTAAGATAATATTTTCACAATGGTGTGGTCATTTTTGAAAGATTTTAATCTATCTTAAAGACAGGAGCTCTTCACCAACAATGGAGTAAAAAAGCAAATATTTGTGTTCACCAAAATATAAACCACCACACATTATTAAAATGCACCTATTGCTACACATATACTACATCATACTACATGCATTTCATTCACATAAATGGGGTATCAAATTAAAGGTAACTAAATGTAGATTTTTAGCTATGCCAATTGCAAGCCTCTAGCACTAGCAGGTAAGGTGTTACAATGTATGTATATGTTGAGAAAAAGTAACATTCTACTCACTAGAACTAGAACTAAACTAGGCCTATAACAAGAAAATAATCTGGACAACGATCACTACTTCCATCCGCATCGCGGCAAACATCTTGATTTAGATCTTCATCACTACTAAATCCACTACGGTACTACATTTTACTTGTACTAGAGTCATTATCATTGATTGTGTGGAAGAAATCAATGGCTTGCTAGGCGTCTCGAAAGATCTGCCATTTCAACACCAACGGCAAACTTTACAAAACACTCAAAAGAGAGCCGTGTTTACGGATGTGAGATACTGGATGCTTTCATCGTCCAACCATTGTTAAAGAATTAAAAAGAGTGTCAGCTTTATTAATCGACAGAAGAAATCTGGCTCTTGAAGAATCAGCATTAGTCTATATTGTATTTTTTGCAGTGGTACAAATCATAAAAATTAAAAAATATCCAACAGGGTGCTACTTCAGGAGCTTCAGACTCGGAAAGAAAATTATTATGAAAGAATTAACAGAATATTCTATGTATTATTTATGTGGTGCTCCAGGAAAACCCAAATTTGGACCAATCCAGAGTACTGAGGTTTCTTACTTCATTATAAACATCTATCTTTCTTTAACATTCTGCTTTTTATTTGAAGCCAATATCTCTATCAGTTATTTGAGCTATGGCTTTCTCAAGATGGTAGATATTAAAATTTAGAAACTGAGAAAATTGACATTTTGAGCTGACCTTTACCTATTACTATTATCACCTTGAGATGAGGTGTATTACACATCAAAATAGAGCATTTATGGGTAGTTTTTTTAAACATAATATTCACCCAGAAGAAAGATAAAAGGTTGACAAAAGTAATTGGGACTTTATCTAAATTTTCATGTAGGACCCAAAATTTGACTTTAATCAGCTTTTTTTCAAAACAGTGACCTGCGTCTTCCAATGGGTTTTCCTAGAGCACCACACACACACATATATACATAAGTTTATGGTAAGCAAACAATCTTATACTATGGTATCTTTAATAAAATACAAAACCACTATGAAAAAAATGGACTATGTTCTATGAGTGAAAGCAAAACAATGATACAGAATTAGAAAAGTATTTTATTTAAAAACATCATTATGGAATAATTAAAGACTATTCTCTGCATGAAAGCAAATACATGTAGTTATAATATTGATAGTCTAGTCTTTTTAAAAGCATCATTTCCAACATGTGTTAGTTAAAGCAAAATGCCTTAAAACTTCTAAAGACCAGTTTGAGAGTTAAGTACAAAAAAAGAACTAGACGAGATACAAAGGAGATAAGCTCACTTTAACCTACAAAAAAATAATATAAATAAATAAAGGATACATTGTACATAGAATAAAAAATGTTAAGGAAGACGTGCAGAAAGCTTATGAAAAATACAACCAAAGAGGTAGTAAAAAGAAAGAAAAAAAGGAAATTCAGGAAATAATTATAGTCTTGGACCAATCAGAATTCTCTTTGACAAAAAGGAAGAAAAGAGTTCAAATAAAATCAAGATATGAGATTGCATGATACTGGTATGATTTGTATTAATAAATGATCTTGACACTATTGACTGACAGCCATCTACACTCTTTTCATTCAAATACTTATGACACTAAATTAAAGAAAAGCTTGCAAACAAAAATCAAGCATACAGTTGAGTACAGGAATGAATAAGATATTTGGATAAATCAAAGGAAAAAATTGAGAGATTACAAAACATTGAGATCAATATGAAACATCATGTACATTAACCGTGACACTCTGGATGTCTGAATTAGTCAATAATTGTATAAAGATCGGTCTATATCATTATTATATTATAAGATTATAAGCTTGGTGATAGGACTTGACCAGCAAAGATGGTTGTAAATGTTTGATAGAAATTATAAACAATGAGAATGTAAGAAAGGCAACATTAATATTTTGTCAAAACATCTGCATGATAAAAAGCTGTATAAAATGTTACAACAAAAATGTATAAAACAGCAAATTTCTTATTCTTACTTTCCAATTACTTATGTGACATAAATATCTGCCATCTTATTTCTTCTTTACAACTGCCCTCTAGTATAATATATATATTCATTTTTACAAGAAAGAAATTTGAGAAATTAGAGACAACAACAATTAACAATACTGTCACCACTATATGTGCATATTTGTATAAGGTAAGTCAACATTTCAACAATGAAAGAAAAATAAATGAGAAAAGGAAAGGAAAAAAGAAAGAAATATATGTATATATATGACTTTGTAAATGCTGCCTGGTTTTTAATATAGTGCACGATAAAATTCATAGCTCTGTCAACTTTTCCGTACTTCCATATATGACACCGCCTAACAATACTAACATAGATGCCCATTTCGCATGAATAAAAAGCAACACTGAAACAATGAATAAAAATGTCAGTTCAAGAAATATGGCAGTTGCTTTAATATTATTGCAGCTGATGCAAGCATGCAAACAATTTTCACACAAGATATATTAATCATATCGCCACTGTCGCAAGCATTGCACTTAAGTCCAATTCTCAGGTTTTGGACTTTGGCATAATGCTTGTGACACCCATGATATGTTAAAATAACTAGTATAGATCAGTCAAATCATAGTATGAATTTATCCTACTTGTTGTCAACTATGTATGTCAACTTCCAATAATAAAAATCCTAATCCTCGTTTGGAATTCTAGGTATTTTGTGGCATATAGCTTCTCAAAAAACAAGATACAAATAGACTAAATGCAGCTGAAATGTGGTTCTATCGCAGAATACTCAAAAATGAACTGAGAAAAGAACTTTTAAAAGTGTCCTAGAAGAGCCTGGCATTCATCTGGAACTAAATGCAGAGATAAACAAAAGGAAACTAAGATATGTTGGACATGCAATAAGACACAAAAGAATCAACTTGATGTCAACAGTACTGCAGGGAAAGACGGAGGGAAAAAGAAAAAGAGGAAGACCATCAGTATCATATCTCTCCAATCTGAAGGACATCACAGGGATGAAAATGCACGGTGGTTGATAAAAAGACCAACACCGAGAAGAATGACGTCATGTTGTCAATAACGTTGCAGAGACCATCGACAGCGGTGATGCTGACAGGTGACAGCTTCACAACAAATTCTTGGCATTGATTCCACGAATAATGCTTATAACACTAACAACATTTCATTATCTGATGCATACTCATTTATATTTGTAGGTTAAGCATCTCTTGGTTACTGGATTAAACTAAACCCATGATTCGTGCCTTCTTTTGATGGGTTTCATCACAATGTTAGCATGAATACCAAAGATGAAGGAATACGCGCTACGTTAGATAGTAGTATAACAAAAACACTTTTGATAAATAAATGTATTTTTCCTTTATTACATTAATTATTGTTAAAAATCGGGAAATCTGATATCCTGCGCATTATGTCATTATGATGCGTCATTCTCAAAACTTTCTTGAAAATAATTCCGATACAAAAGAAATCTGCCTGTATAATTAATTTTAAGATCGCCATTTAAAAGAAGAAGCTTCATAACTAGGACGAATTGGATTAATCAATGAATAATTTAAAGTAGATGAATTATTATTATTATTCAAATAAACTGATAAAACTCAACTAGGTTGAGTATTATACTGTCAATACACAATTAAAATTTATGCAAATTGTCGAAATGAATGATATACTACAGGTCATCTAAATTCTAAAGATTGTTTATATTAATTCAAGCGCTTCCTTGTCACATGAAATGCTACAAATACTACAATATGTAATTAAGTTAACAATTTGAGTTAAAAAATCAGTCAACAAATAAGAAAATTGTGGAGTCTATGAAAATCAAGTAATAATGGTTACGAAATAATAATACATTTACATACACATGCTTTTGGTACGGTAGTATGTATACAAACTGTTTTAAGGAAGAACAACTCAAGGTAAGTAAAAGATGCAAGCGGCTCCTGCAGCCATGACAGCAAAGTTATACAGCTGATCAATGACGTAAACATCGAACGGTCTTTGGCTGTGGGCAGCATGGGGAAATTCTAGAATTGCGGTCAAACAGCCCAGACCCACGGCAAACTTGATGGCATCCATCAATACTTTCACATGAAAGAAGTCACTGTTGAAAACAATACAAAACACAAACATTAAAAAATAATGTACCTAATGAAAAACTATTTGAAAAAATAAAAAAATCATGATTGCAACGCTGATGAAATTACAAAACAAAAACCAAATATATTTAAACGGTAACAATTTTGAACAAAATTTGATTAGAATAATGATAATAATAACATAAAAGAAGAATTAGAAAAAATGTTAATAATACTACTACTCATAATAAAATCTTTTGATGAGTGCATTTCCTTGCATTTTAATTTTAATACTTTAAATCATCTAATGAGCATAAATTTATTAGGCTAGGACAAAAGTGCTCTTTTTTTATTATCTTTTTTAAAAATCTCGGTCAAACAGTCAACTTGAACAAATCGAGATCCTGATTTGTTTTCTAACTAAATTTTCTATCATTATATCATTCATAAGCTCCATCCTAGACAGAATTTGAAAGACATATTTGAATCAATTGATAGACTCATGCATCTCATAGGATTTATATTATGGGCAACTCGCATCAAATTAAAAAAAACGTTACTATTATAACACCTTTACTTTTATAATTGAAATTTTATCTTTTACACAAATTGTTTATTTATAATTATGCTCTTTTACACACAACGCAACATCTATGATTTAATTAGAAATATGATTTTCAAGGTCTTTTATAATACTTTAATATGTGAAGTAAATTGCTGAGAAAACCTCAGAATTTTTTAAATATCACTTTAACCATTTATTATTGAAACATAAATACAACTTAACTCTGCAGTAGCAGAAGAAGAAGAAGAAGAAGAATTAGATCTACTGGTATATGAATAATTTTAAAAGCTTGCTGAATCTAGTCCATCGCAACAATAGCAAAAACACTTAGTGTTATTATTAACTTATATATATCTCTTAATCTATTAATTAATTTATCATTTTGTTAAACTAACAATTTCGAGACATGAAAGTGCTGTGAACAAATATTTACATGAGGATAAATCTAAGAAGTAAGCTCAAGAACACAGATGCAACAATGCTGAGTCCGGTGGCCATCTTCCCTTCTTCTCGAACATCGCTGGCAGATTTTCCAGGAAAGGTCTTGTGCATCCATAGTTTTCCAAATGGTAGAATAGGATTGTACCAGATGACTCCAATCAAACATGAGCAAACAACTGATGCTACACAACCAATCATTATGCTGATAATATCCGTAGACTGTTAGGACCCTGTGTCAATACAAAAAAATAGATTTTTAATTTCAGTATTCCATGCAATTAATTTCAATTCATGCATTATAAAATTACACACCCACACATATATTATATATTTATTACCTTTCATTTCAGGAAATGATTTTATTATTTTATAAGGGATACTTGATAAAAACTTTATGCATTCATTCTCAAAATAACAATTTAATGAGCAAATAAATATATAATATCAGAGATAAAATTGAAATAACATTTTATTAATAATTTTGAACTTCCCAAATGACTGAAAATGACATTAGCAATGGTGAAAATGAAACTGAAAATAATGCAAATATGGTGATGAAGATGATGTTGATACTGATAGTAATGATAATGATGATAATATGAATTCTAAGATGTATATAATATAAACAATTGTATACTTTATTTCTATTGATACTAGATCTATATGATTGTCAAATGCTTATAAATAGATCTGCTTTTATTGTTTTTTATAAATGTATTACGTAAACTAGATCTAGATTCTAGATCTCGATACGTTGAATTCTAGAATTTTTCCCAATACACATTGTATTGAAATGTTGTTAGATTACACTGATTCTTCTTCGGTGAACTGTTTCTTTACATCACTCTCTCTATATATATAGCCTATATATATAAAAATAATATTTTATCAATAAACACTAACAATATTACACTCCAAATATGTATTCCCCAATATTTATAGTTATAATGTTATTCATATAGATCTATATATCTAGATCTAAATATAAAAACCATGGTAGCACATGTATGAGAAACAGTTAGACTGGATACCCTTTTAGTTTTAGACGCTCCCTTTGAGAAAAATGACCTAGAAATAAGAAATGCGCACAAATGGGGGAAATAGAGAAACACCCCTAAATGAACTCATTAAAGTAACAATAGAACTAGAATCTAGATCTAGATCTAGATCTAGGAACTCAGACATCTCCCTGCCTCTAAACGATTACCATTAAATGTTACATTTATAAAATAAGAATTAGAAAAATACTAGATCTAGATTCTAGATCTAGATCTAGATCTCTAGATCTACTCATAATATAATAAAACCTTTTGCATTTCCTTGCACTTTTAATACTTAAAAATAAATCATCTAATGAGCAATAGATCTAGATCTAGATATCTAGATCTAGATCTAGATTTCTAGATCTAGAATCTAGATCTAGATCTATCTAGATCTAGATTAGAGATTCTAGAATCTCTATAAATTTCTTAGGCTTGAACCAAACTGCCCCCTAGATCTATATAGATCTAGATCTAGATTCTAGATTTTATATCTAAAATCTAGTTCTAAAAATCTACTTGAACTAAATATTTCTTAATTTCTTGTTGATGGGCAGATTAGCAGCAATGCTTTGTTTATTTTGAATTTGGATTTTTGTTCTGTGTCTGTGAGGCTTCTGGCTGGTTGCAGTTTCACTTTCAAATTTCAAAACTGACTGAAGCGGAGCGATTGAATCGAGTCATCCGTCAGCATCGTGATGTTCGAAATTTTCTATGCTCGCAATTCATGTTCGAGTAGGATCAGTAAATCTTTTTAGGCTTCAACTTCAAGAAATCTTCTCAGGATTTTTTTTTCCA
This sequence comes from Aegires albopunctatus, assembly GCA_032466395.1. Lineage (NCBI taxonomy): Eukaryota > Metazoa > Mollusca > Gastropoda > Nudibranchia > Aegiretidae > Aegires > Aegires albopunctatus. The sequence continues at coordinate 7,920 of JASKDV010202843.1, forward strand.
GATTTGTAGGGCCTAAAAGCAAACATCTTTTGATGTCCAAGCCTTTAAATTCGTTGGATATCTAATATTAGCCAGACAGATTGGTCAAACATGTTGGTGCATAACGTATGCGGAAGGAAAGTCCGAAATCGACAGGCATCAACCAAAGGCTCGACACTCGACACATCCTGCAAATCAAATACCTATGCGGGCGGTTCCTTCATACTCGTATTTCCCGCTTCCTTGCACTTGTACTTGTTCCGATCTGCGAGCCGAATACATAATAACATGTACGATTACGTTGGCGAAACATAATAAGCCTTAGTGGAAGTTATTATAAACTTTGTCATTAATTCAATTATTCACACCGGTACAAATTTGGTGGTCTAGTGTGATTTCCTCCATCAATTTTAATGGAGAGCCATTGCTATCTTATAAGCAGAGAAGGAAGGATTTTATTTTATTTTTATTTCATTCATTTTGTATTGACAGTAAAACTCAACCTTATTGAGTTTTGTCAGTTTATTTGAATAAGTAGAACAACAACAACAATAACAACAACATGAACAACAACAACATAAGCACACTCATCAGCTCTCACACAAAACAATTATTACAGCTAACTTTAAAAAAAAAGAGAAGAAAAGAAAAAAACATCATGGGCCTGCTTTTACCTACGAGAGATGCTGTCGAATGGTGGATGATTTTCTCATAAATTAATTAATCCACATTGCAACCTCTTCAAACGAAAATATTGAAATCTCTAGTTATTTATGTATATATTTATTTTTGTCTAGTCACATACATCTTGCATCGTTCTTGGATTAGACACAGTGTCACGTTTACCTCATAGCTTTAAAAATTAAATTATCAAGGCAGCCTCGAGAAGAAAGGAGTCAATATGCGTCAAACAGGCTTTCAGTCTTGAAATTTGTATTCAACGTTGCTGTCAGTCAGATAGAGTTTTAAAAAATATAAAACTTTCAGACTCATAACGCCCACAGCGTGATCGTGCTCAACACTGTCTTATTTTACTCCTGTAACCGTCAGCAACATAGGACATACTTACAGATGTTAGCGGCGAATATATAAATACATGTAATTGTAATTCAACTCAAAACAACGTTCTCTTGGTACTCATTCACACCCAAGTCGAACGAGGTAAACAGGGCCACGTGGACACGCCACCAATGATCAGTGGTTATTGAGAAAATGTTCGCCTTGCTGGATTTGATTCCACCATGGCATCACCGGTGATGAGTTCTGTTGGACTATTATTGGCTTTGAACTACGATTGTTGTTAACCACTAGGCCACTGAAATAATTCCTGCTCTTTCTTTCATGCTGTGCTTGGCGCTAGATAATAGTGGTGGGTCTACGAACATTCTTATTCGGCAGAGGCTACAAGGTGTTGTTGCATTGAATTCATCAATTTCCATTACGTTTTTCTTTTTTTATGACTTATTCTCTCAACTCAGTAAAATAAAACTTCAAAATACATAAAAACTGCAGTCCCATCCCATTTTCCACTAAATTCAACCTTCCATAAGAAGTACTAGATTACTTTCCCTACTCACTAACAGAGAAAGATACAGATTATCGTTCTTGCCATCAGTAACAAGAATCCATACTGAAAAGTAGTTCCAGTGTTTTCATTGTACATGTATTCTTTCTATTTAATGCGTATTTATTTACGTTTATTGCGGTTTATGGGTTATGTTGACAGCCATCAAGTATGTTGTCTGCCATGACCTACTACTCGTATGGTTTAGGACGAGTGTGAGATCGAATATGTGTGTATGTGTAAGCTGTGTGTTTGATAGAAGGAATACGTTTTTATTATGTTTTATGCTTTATCATATTATGTGCTGCTGTTGATTTTATCATTATGCCATCAAATCAATTGTGAACCAATATTTCCTCTTGGATAATAAAGTTGTATCTTATCTTATCTTTGGTAGTTTGCTAGGACTTCCTTAAGGAAATTACTCCCAAAATCGGATTTTGAATTCAAGCCTACATTGGTTTGATCCAGGGAACTTTGGCTTGACGGGCGAGCACCTTACCCATTGAGCTCTCCACTGTCCCCAACAAAATTAAATAAAATGTGACAATTACCTGCACAGACTACGCGTTGTGACGGTGTAGACCCCTCAGAACATACATTATAATGTCTATTCTGAGGTAGACCCACATAACAAAGCGGAAGTTGATAAGACTTTAGAAGGATGGATAGCTCAGTGGGTTAGATGCTCGCCTGCCAAGCCAAAGAAAGGTACGAGGTTCAAACTCGTGCAAGCTTGAGTACATGTATTATAATGAAATCTAATTTTTGGAATTTCCTTCTGCTCTTATGATACTGGGATAAAATGAGTGCCAATTGCCGAATCCTATCGAACACGGTCTATATATCTAGAAGAAGGTATTATACGCATGTAACAATACTGTTCTTGTATACATGTCTCTTCTTGCGCGTGGTATTGATAACTATTTGCTGCTGTGATAACTCCTCGTGGGGTATTTAGTTCGCTGGGGTGTGAAAATAGGATGGCAGTGTGATGGCGGTGCTGTCTCCGTTGGTGATTTTGTGTAGTTGCGTCAATCTGTTGTGCTTTCTTCGTTTTTGTAAAGGCTAAAATTTTAAGATATCATTATCACTGGGCGATATTCTGGTCATTGATTGGACGATGGATGGTGTGATAACACATGGAGGAACAGGAAGGTATGGAAAAAAATGGACGGATGAATGAGTTATAGTTCCTGGTTTAGATTATATTCGGATATTATTTTAATATAATGTTGGGAGAGAGAGAGAGAGAGAGAGAGAGAGAGAGAGAGAGAGAGAGAGAGAGAGAGAGAGAGAGAGAGAGAG
>JASKDV010202854.1:0-10769 GCA_032466395.1 Aegires albopunctatus
AAACAATGAGAATCTCATACAGGATTCCCCGTCCCATCCACTTTTTAAAAATTATTTTCCAAATCAAACTAAATTTTTTCCAAGACTACTGCACAACAATAAAAAGGATATGAATGTCAGCATACATACAAACAAAAAATAAATCACCTTTTATGCCATACAATATGAGCAACATCCAATAATTGCTATACTATCAATGACTTTAATAAGTGTTAAATGGCCAAAGGTTGGTGAAAGTAATGCAACAGAAGGTAAACCCCATCCAATGTTTGAGGGACTAAAGGAAGTTCTCGTTCCTGCCTCGAATGATCATGGCATGAAATGACGAACTGACAGAGTCTGCCGTAACCTCTGGGACTCTTGAACCTTTCAAGGCAAGAACCAATACAAATAAAGGTTTTTCTTCTTTTTTTTAAAAACGCTTACATCTAATGTTAGAATAATCAACCCGATGATTGAGAACCCCTAATGGATGTAGATGAAGAAAATTCAAATACAGTAAGCGATCAGTCTCTTACCTTGCACTCTTAAAAGAAAATAGTGAAGTTATAGCCTACTTTTTCAAAACCCATATAACTTAAAATTTAAATCAAATCATATCAAAACATGACTGGCATCATTCAAATACATTACACGCAATGAAATTCCATAAGAAAAATAGAAAAGTGTTGAGGTGATTTTACATGAACTTCCTGTGCAAGAAATAACATTTCTTAAAATTCGTATAATTTATACTTTACACACATATATCTAAAGAACTGATGACAATCTTAAGCAGACAAACAGTTAAAGGGTACACAGTGCTTCCCCCATACCCGACTGTGAACTTAACCCTAGCCTATGCTGGGGACGCACCGCCCCCAACCTTTCATATAGTACAAAAAGATCCCCAACTCGAGCGTATGATCATAATATAGATTACAATTACTCATCAGGGTGTCGGTGAGCTAGTAATGACTTTGATTACGATTACATATTTTCCGACACGAAACTGTAGGATAGTCGAGAATCATTAAGAAAAATTTCAATTGGCTTACCTGCTCATACCACTTTGCGACCACAGTTTCCTAAAAGATAAAAGGGAAAAAGATCCATTAAGTGAACGAATAAAAGTTATTCAAAGCCATCAATAAAAACATAAGCTTTATTTAAAGCTCTAGTTACTGAAAAGAATGTTGTTAAAGAGGAATCAAATAAATTTGTTAAATATTGTCGCTGTCGCAAGCATAGCACTTAAGTCCAATTCTCAGATTTTGGACGTGCGCATAATGCTTGCGACACCGACGATACGCTTTATGATAATATCCATTAGAGAAAAAAAAAATTTTTACAAACCAGAACTGACATCTACTATGGAGTATACCTTTTTATATCTATAAAACTAAGAACAAATGCCATTATCCCTCAAAAATCAAAACCATTGTGCTTATACACAATTGACATATCCAAGAAGAAAATATCTTCAAATAGCTTGTCCTACTCACCATGTAAATATAACTCGGAAAAAATGCCACCACTCCATCGGGTACCACTGTGACTAAATCTACAATGAGGTTGCCATAGTTACGGATTACGGCTAGAAAAAGAATAAAACATTTAAGTTTAGAATAATGTATGATATTATATGCAACATTGTTAGAATGGTTTCAAAAACTTGGAATCAGAATCAGAAAACGTAATAATCTCATGACCAGAAATGCTTTCACAAGATCATGAGTTAACTTGCCATGTATAAGACCCCATTAAAAATGTAACAACCTACAGGGAAAGCATATATACCATCCTCTCCATTAACCCTGCCTACCAAAAGCCAGGTACCTTAATACAAAATACTTAATACCTTTGTACACAAAGGGGGTTAGGAAAATCCTGGGTGGTCTTTGCAGTACATTATTTAGGGCTTGATGGCCATCATTATTTAGGTTTTTTGTTTTTGAGAGATTTTTTTCTTCTTCTGTAAATCATCTCTCCATTTAGTTATCTTTATTATTATTATATGTATTGTACTTAGTATTTGAAGTGCTTCTGCTCCTCTTTTCTTCCGTGGCGACTTTTTTCCCTCTTCTAAAATCTATTTCATCTACTTCTGCTTTTACCTTTTCACTAGCTTATCATCTTACCTTTTCATTGGCTCTGAGATAACCCTAGTGGTTGACTGAGCCTTTAACTCCAAATAACTAACTAATACAACAACAAAAATGTTCCTATAAGTCTACCTTTATTTCTGTGTACCGCCATACGCTTACATCTGCCACAAACATTCCATTATAAAATCAATTGAACCATCACTTCACAAACTACAAATGATGCCAAACTATTGAATCTTGCATTAACCCTTTAACTGGCCGAATATTTTGCTTAGTTTGATCAGTTTTGACATCAATTACTGCAGAAAATGCAGAGAGGTTTATATTTATTGATACAGAAGGTAACTGAGCTTCTATTTCAACAATTGGTAGATTATTTGAGCTCTTTCTTACTTCAAAACAACGCAAAATTTAACCCGGAAGTTGCCTGTTAAAGGGTTAAAGGCGCTTACAAATTGGTATGGTTTCACAATATTTCATTTGTCAAATATAAAAAGGCAAAGAACATGGATTTACCATCGTCTTCTCTTGTTTCAAACTTAGAACTGATGGCAACCTGGTCATTTCCTTTGCTGACAATCTGAGGACCGTAAAATGAATAAAAATAAAAATATGATTTTGAACCAATTTGACATGAAATCTTTCAATGCAAAGGACTAAAAAGCATAGTTTACATTGTATTTTGTTACCAATCCAAATATTTTGGCTAGGAAATTTATAATTAAAAAATTTAAAAAAAAAAAGTTTTAGTTCTAAAAAATATGGTATACTCTTTCAATCACTTGAAAAAAAGGATAATTGGAAAGGTCATTGATTTGTTTTAAAATTCCCAGTGTGGTTCCCAGGGGTAAAGAATAGGGCCAATGCTTTCTCCCCATGTGAGGGTCGTAATAGGTGACCAAGGGAATGGGAACTTCTCCCATCTGTCCTCTTTCTTCTGTCTATCAGGCTTTTTGTCCCTTTAGAAGATGGTGGAGGTTTTGTTGGGGAGAGAAGGAGGCATATAGCCAGTGGCCATCCCCCATTTGTGTGCATTGCTCGACTTAAAAATACTATTGGGGTCGCTTGATAATTAGAGGGACCGAGTACTATTGTACACAAAGGGCATTAGGAAAATCCTTTACAGTGCATTTTTGGGGCTTGATGGCCATCATTATTTAGGTTTTTTGTTTTTGAGAGATGATGTTTTTTAATGTAAATCATCTCTCCAATTAGTTATCTTTATTATTATATGTATTGTACTTATTTTGAAGTGCTTCTTTACCTCCTTGGCGACTTTTTTCCCTCTTCTAGAATCTATTTCTTCTACTCCTGTTTTTATCTTTTCACTAGTTTTTCATCTTACTTCGTCCATAGGCTCTGAGATAACCTTAGTAACAGACAACAGTAGTTGACTGAGCCCTTAAACTCCTAATAACTTACTATGTTTTAAATGGCTGTCGTAGACATTTTAAATCATTGACTATCTTCTTTCTGTGATATTATTAAGATGGGGGATTACCTGACTACTAGATCAAAGTCATGTTATGGGTTGAATTTCAAATAGTTCCATTTCAATCATATGACTTCAAAATAATAAAAAAAATTGCATTATTATCATTGTTGTTTTTCCTTGATAAAAATAAAAGGCAAAAGATAGTATAAATTCTTAGACTTTTTTTCTTGACAGTTGGATGGTGAGAAAATCCAACCTACCATAGGACGGGGAGCAGATTAGCTCAGTGATTAAGGTGCTAGCCTACCAACCCAAAGGTCCCTGGTTCAAACCCATGCAGACTTAATTTGAAATCCAAATTTTTTTCTGGTTTTCTTCTGCCCCCTATCTTTAAGTTGCTGGGATAAAGAGTGCCAAGTCCTATTGGAGACGGACTATAATATCGGAGGTCCAATGTGTATAATATACGCATATTAAAGAACCCTTGGCTGTTTACAAGGCAGTCTGGGAAAACGCTTTATCACCAAAGTAGTGGACATAGGTAAACTCAATACAACAACAACCTACCATAGGACAGATACATTGTCTGGCCAGAGTCATTGTGAAGGTCGCCATGGTCACCGGCTGGAAGTTGAGGATCTTGGGATACATGTTTAGTGGAGACAACGTCTAGGAGATGAAAATTGTAAATGATAGAAGCCATGCGTTACATTAAATGCATAAATTTTAGTAAAACTTCTAATATTCTCTCTCTGTGACCATGTATACTTTTTTTGCACTGGCCTTCAAATTAGGTATAGAATTAAAAATATTCTCTCCGTAAACACTCATACAGTGAACCTCGACTTTAACGAGCTCGGGCCCAACAAGGGCTCAAGGACGGTCCCGATGACCTCATCGAATCAGAGGTTCTCTGTATTAGAATTGACTTCAGAAATATGTTTTAAATTTCATGAATTTTTTCTGAAGCTATAGGCATTCTTAAATTGACCATAAAATTGTTTAAACGATTTCAAATATTCTTTCTACAGCTACAAGTATTATTGATTTGGCATACAATGATACAAATATGTGTAATATCCGAGCATGTGTGGACATGTGGAGTGTGTAGGCGCACTGTGGTAGCCCACCAAAAAAATTAATAAAAATTAAACAGAATTGGTCTTTATAAAATCTGAATATTCTGATTAAATCTGAAAGAATCGCAGGCCTGCAAATGCTAAGGACAAAAAATGTCTAACTAATGAACCAGTTGGAACTGTCCTTTTCAAGAAGGTCTCTGGGAAAATTCTCCAATCTAAGACTTTTTAGGACATAATATAGATAAGTTTTTTAACATTAAAGACTTTTTTCATGTATCTAAGAACTGTATGAACAGTGCTATATCTATGGTCTCTTACACCAGATGTAATGATCACGGACTGAAAACGATCAAAGACGGGTTTGACGGCAATGGTAGCATCAAGGCAACTGAAATTCAACACTGGGTTTGAAATGGTTGGAGTTCTGTCATCAAAAGGTTCGATGATGAGGGTGAAACCTGTGAGATAAGAAGACTCAAAGATTGTAGAAACAGAAAAGAATTTGGGAGAGCAGAGAAAATCTTTCAAAAAAACCAAAACATAAATTCATAATAATAAAAAAATAATAGTACTACATTGTAATAAATAAATTGATTAATAAACATATTTTCTTGAAGTGGCTTTTTTCATTAATACATGTTGCATGTGAAATAATAATAAAATTATAAATTCATTATATGAAGAGCAATTATTCATTAATCCATTATTCCCAATATTGAATTGATCTAGGCAAAAACTTAGACAGTTTTGGCTTGATGATTTTTAATTTTAAGGCTCAGAAGAATTGTGATTTTAAAAATCCAAAAATCCTTAGCTTATCATTTATTTCAAAGTTCATTTTTTTCTTTCTAGATATAGACGAGTAAGCAATGAATCTCAAATCAATATGTCAGACATGAATACCTTGAGTATAAGTACTAACTAAGGTGGCAAAATTGGCAACAAGGGATAATGCTGAATAGTCTTTGAGGTCTGCTAGTTCAAGTGTTCTCAAGAGAGATGAAAGACGCTCTGAACAGAACCTAAAATTTACATGAAAAATGGGTATATTCTTTAAAATTAATAATTTTTAAAAAAAAGAAAAGAAAAATAGGTTTTAAGAAATATTCAATTGCCTAACATTTTTCAGTAAATTTATGATATCATATACATCCACAATATCTTTGATTTTTATCTTCTCAACAGTTATATTCTTACCATCATCATGAAGTAATTATACTTAACATTAAATAATTCCAGTGTTTTTCATTGTACATGTATTCTTTCTATTTACGTGTATTTATTTACGTTTATGGGTTATGTTGGCAGCCATCAAGTATGTTGTCTGCCATGACCTACTACTTGTATGACTTAGGACTTGAGTGTGATATCGAATGTGTGTGTATGTGTAAGCTGTGTGTTTGATAGAAGGAATACGTTTTTATCATGTTTTAGGCTTTATCATATTATGTGTTGCTGTTAAGTTTATCATTATGCCATCAAATCAATTGTGAACCAATATTTCCTCTTTGATAATAAAGTTTTATCTTATCTTATCTTATTAGATCATCATCATCATCTCATCAATCAGAGGTGCCAGCTGGTTATGAAAAAAATTCTGAACTTTTTGAAACATTGAAAAAAAAGTGTGCACGGACTCTGGGGCTTATAATATGTAGGTCATACTATCTTCTAATATTCAATACATCTTATATTAAACAATTCATTTAGATTATTTTATTATAAAGTGAATTATAAAATACACAAAGAGATAACATTATACATCATTAAATGAAGAACAAGCACTTAAGGGGCCAAAAAAATTGAAATTTGCTGGAAAATAAATTGATTGAAGAGAAAAATAATTTAAAAAAAACTACGATTGGTCTAAAGCCTGATTTAATTCGGATCTCCGGTTAAATCCGGACATTTGGCACCTCTGATCAAATCATTAAAAATAAGCAACAAGCTACCTGAGCGGCTTTCTGTCAATGCAAACTTTTGACTGACAATCTCGTAAAAAGGTTGGAGGATTTTCTGACACAACGTGTTGCACCCGAAGACGAGTCTTGAGATATTCTACGAAACGCTTCATGAAGCCAACAAAATGTTCTGCATTTCTGATAGTTCCAGGAATTGCCTCTGAAATTAAAACAGAAATTCAATAAGCCAATGAAACAAAGCACAAGTACAGTCAAACCCGCCTATTCTGAAACTCAAATTTTGTTGAAAAAATTTCAGTATAACCAGGATTTCAGTATAACCGATAATCACGTGTCATGGCTGTGTAGAGTATTTTAGTATGCTATATTGGCATTTTGGGTATTTTACACGTCAATGGTGAGGAAACACTACATCAGCCATTTTGTATGCAGACATGAGACTGCTGTTCACTGAGTTACAGTGGTTATTTTGGTTTCATTCTCTTCCTGTCTTTCGTTTTTGGTATTGATTTCTTGGTGGCAGGTATCCGTTTTTACCTTTGACCAAGAATTTCTGCGATTTCTTTATCAACCGACCGAAAAATATTTCAGTATAAGCGGGCTTACGTTCAGATTAACCTGGATATTTATAAAGAAAATATTAAGTGTTTTTTTTTTATTTTCAGTATAAGCAGAATTTCAGTATAACCGGGTTCAACTGTATATGAACAATCTATATTGTTATCGTAGTTAATGTTTCAGAGTCTTTTGCATCATAGCCATATCATATCTATACTAATAAGTATGAAATGGTTAAAGACGGCGAAGATTCTTGGGCGTTTGTATAAGTTTAATGAAAATGCAAACACGAGAGAAAAGTTCATTGCGAGATAACACCTGATATCAAAATGTTTACCCCAGTATCTGTTTTTCAATAAATTATCCAACTGATAGTAACAGCAAGGGACAATGTATTACATAAAGCATATGACTGTTTAAAGAATTTCACATATTCAGTCATATCTGTTCCAAATACTAAGCTGTCCTGACATTTTATAGTTCCATAAGATGTAAAGAGGCATTTTAATAATTTATTGATATTTTTTTGAAAAATATGTTTCATTTGCATCTTTATCTTAGTGTAATGAAGATAAAAATAAATTTGAAGGAAATTCACTTACCTTCTAAAATTTCATCTGGGACAACTGAGAAGAAAAAAATCTAAATTTTAATCTTTTTGAAATATATACAAATACAACATTCATCATCAAAATTCATATTTTCAAAAACTACTTAACCCTTTCGGGACCCTTATGAAGAGTAGAGTTCTTCCATCTTTTTACAATGACATAGCAATATATAGTATTATCCTTGGGCAAGATAAATTATCCCAATTGCCTGGTGGCACATCTCTGCAGCCTAAGCTAGGCTCGGTCTTCCCTCATGGATAATGTACCCTAGAGGACAATAGAGGCTTTATTTTATTTCATTTATATATATTAATATTATTTGTAACAATATGATTCTGTCAAGTAATCATACAATCTTTCATATAAAAAGGAAAAATCAAACCAGAAAAAAAAAAAAAAGATAATAAATAATTAAAACTACAGAGAAAACAGAGAGAGAAAATGGATTGCATCTCGTAACCATAATGCTTCCAACCACGGTTAAATTACATCTTTGTTTTGACCATCAATGTGCCAGAAACGAGCGAGCAATACAAATTAATCTCATTGGGTTTTTTTGAAAAGGGATGGTTGGGAAGTGAAGGGGTAGGAGGAGAGGGAGACCCTCAAGTAAGGTTTTTGGTAAGTGGCCAATTGCAGACATTAAAAGCTGCACTGCACTGCTAGCTAATAGGGATTTGAAAAATTTGTAGTAAACAAAAAGCGGAGTAATTGCCTGGATTTGCTAAGATTGCATCCGTTTCTCTGGCAATGTTTGTGTCTCGAAGACCTTCAACCATTCTTTGGTATTCATTCTGTAGCCTTGAAGAATCAACTTGTTTTATCCTGTAAACAAAAAATGAAGAAGAATTAAATTCAAAGATATATTATAAGAGATCAGAGGTGCCAAATGGCTATGAAAAAAAAATCCCAAACTTTTTGAAACACTGGAAAAAGCGTGCGTGCGGATACTGAGCCCTATACTGTGACGGTCATACTATCTTCTAATATTCAATACATCTTACATTTAACAATTCATTCATATTAATTTATCATAAAGCGCATTATAAAATGCACAAAGACATAACATTGTACATTTAAAAAATAAACATTAAAATTGGCCTGAAGTCTGGTAAAATCGGGATCTCCGGATAAATCCAGAGATTTGGCACCCCTGAAGAGATAGATACTTTGAATAATTAATCACACTATCATTCAAAATAAATATGCAGGTAATGGTTCGTTGTAAATTAGAGGGTTAATAAGTTTTGAGATAATAATAATTATCGGTGCCCCTTACCTGCTTATTTGCTTATTTAGATCTTCAATATTTTGGGTACATTTGTCAATGGTGCGTCTTGTCATTCTGACACTCATAGACTCAACACACACATTGTCTGAGGATGAAGATTAAAAATAGAACATTAGAAGTATTTATACGAGCTACTTCAACCCAGTTTAGGGTTGCCACAACATGCAGAGTTCACACACGCATTTCAAAATGAAAATTAAGGACCTTTTATAAGGACCATAGATAAAGCGAGGGCATTGGGCCATGGTCTAAAGCCAAACTGTTATGATTTCCTTCTTCTCTTGAGTTTCAGTTCTAGTTCTTACGTACAAATTTTTATATGTATTTCAAGCTTGATCGTACGCAGTAAATTTTACAATTCTGCCTTGAATTTTACAGCTGGACTCATGCCAAGACAGAGCGTTGCTGATTTCATCTAAAATAAATTATCTCATGTGTCATGGATTAATGTTTTCCGTGCCTTTAGGCTGAGACTGATAAATTTCAGGATTTTTAAGGACCTAAAGTCCAAATGATATTTATTAAGGACTTTTGTTTTGATAAAATTTAAGGGCTTTAAGGACTTTTAAGGACCTGTTTGAACCCTGACATTGAGTCCATTGTAAGGGCTAACAAATCACAAAGTTGTTCCAACTGGCTGTTAGGTAATCAATTCAAAATGTCATCATGAGGTCAATAAATTACTTTTAATTTTCCTACTTGTGCTTTGAGATATATCAGTATAAGTAGGCATGAGAAAAACCCAAAGAAGAAAGGAACTTAAAATTTGCAAGGCAACAAGAAAGGAAATTGTTTAAATGTTCAGAGGCCTAACAAATGGTAATCCATATTGAAGCCAACTGAGGAATCTGTTGGGAGAGGAAGCGGATAGCTCAGTGGTTAAGGCGCTTACCTACCAAGCCAAAGGTCTCTGGTTCAAACCTGTGCAGAGGCAGTCAAGGAAAACCCTGATATCACCAAAGTAGTGGACATGGGTAAAATTGATGAGACATTATATAGGTTATTGTAGTCTGTATTCAGTTTCCGAGTTGGTTAAGTTACACAGGCAACCCAAGAAGTAATTGAGACAAGCCCCTCGATTCGTCATTTCATTATCTAAAGAAGCAACTTTGTTGCTCAAAATTGTTTTAACTAAGAAGACAGGCGCGTCAAAGAATTCCATTACCTATGTTGTGCGCCTCGTCAAAAACGACCACCGATTGCCTGGACAACTCCTTGGAAACGAGTTCAGCAATTTTCGGATCCAAAAGATAATAGTAGCTGTAGATGACCACATTTGCCATTCCAATCTGGGGAAGAGGATGATAGAATGCAGCCATCCGTATTTTACATATAAAAAGAAAAAACAAAAGAGAAAAAGAAAGATTGAATATTAGGACTTCCACAACAAGTGCAGATTCACAAACTTAACATCATTGTGTCTAAGTGGCAGGCCATTCCACTCATACACCATCTCAACTTATAGGGGAGCATATATAACACAGCAACTGCTCTTGTCAGCCCTTTTTGGCCTTATTAGGTATAAGGACAAGATCTTTCATTTCTTTTACTTGGTGCTCTTTTCACACTTGAGTAGCATTAGGAAAATAGACCGTCCCATAGAGAAAAAAAATTAAATAATAAAAAAAAAAGTTAGAGGTTATATCAATGACAGATAACACAGAATGAAATTTTACTTTTCCATAAAAAGTGGATGGTGGCAGCATTCTCTGAATCTTCTTATTATATGGTAAAGATGCTGCTGCAATCAAAAACCAATTAAGCAAATAATAATGCACCTTCT
>JASKDV010202865.1:0-10768 GCA_032466395.1 Aegires albopunctatus
TACTACTACTACTACTACTACTACTACTACTACTACTAATAATAATAATAATAATAATAATAATAATAATAATAATATAAAGACCAATCCACCCTCCCCCCATAAAAAGATGGCAAAATTTAAAAATATCAACACAAAGTTTAAAAAAAAAAATGTTTTGATTAGGGTCAAGAAAGGTGTCATTTTCTTCACAAATTTATTCTGATTAGACAAAAAAAAAAGGACATAAGAAGGAAACTATGAAAACAAAAGTACTGAGGTATTTCAAAAGTATTTGTAAATCGTAACCCTCGATAACATCTTGTCACAATTATGCCATTTTTGGTTCTTTTTGACATTTCATGCTTTTCAGCTCTCTCAGCAATATTGTGAAGATCACTTTGTCTTCTTTCATACACTTATTGATTTAACAATTTATCTAGGCCATCCTCATTTTTGTGAATGGAGTTAGCCCACACGCACACATACACACACACTCACACACACACCCACACCCACACTAGAAATATGAAAATAGATATTCTATTCTTTCGTCCATGTCTACGTCTCATTCAATCATGTGTTTCTGCAGTTCGCAAATAACACACGCTAGCGCAAAAAATAATAAAAAGAATCATCCAATCATTTACCCAATGTCTAAATCTCATTCAATCATGAGTTTCAGAGAAAGGCAAATCCCTGCAACTCTATCATGAACGTCACTGGGACTCTCTCTCTCTCTCTCTCTCTCTCTCTCTCTCTCTCTCTCTCTCTCTCTCTCTCTCTCTCTCTCTCTCCCCCCCTCTCTCTCTCTCTCTCTCTCTCTCTCCCCCCCCTCTCTCTCTCTCTCTCTCACACACACATACACCACAACACACACACATACACCACAACACACACACACACATATACATACACCAAACCTATCGTTCTTCCCATATAGAGTACATGTCATCTATACCTCTCTAACATTTCTGCACATGTCCAACGCATGTGCTGGCTGTCCTTATCATTGCAACCCTTTAACCTCATGAGCATCATGTTGGCCACACTAGACAAAACTGCTTGTGTCTGCAGTGTCTCGCTAATTGAAATTGCTTTTCTTTGTTTGTGAATACAACTGATAAAACAACTCACACCACATGATAATGTGATGTTGGTTGAGAAATTTATTAAATTAGTCCTAGGCATCTTTATGAACATGGTAACTTAATCACTTAACTAAACAAGTTGGCAATGTCATGATCGTGGCAATTGAAAAAAGACGCCTATCAATTAATAACTAACACGTTTTGCTTCACAGAATATCGTTCTTATTCTTGTTGTAATTTTTAATTTTCGTATGAATGCCTAAATGACACTAAAAAATCCCAAATACATGTATCACAAGTCTGACATGTCACACTCCTGTTTTTTAAACTATGATTTTATTGAATTGGTATGATTCTCTGAACTGCTGATTTCATGATTTGGCTAGTCCTACTGAATAGTTAGATACGGTTGATATAAATCTATTATATTATAGAATTTGTAAGTTATTATCAAGGCAAAAGTTGAATGACCTTACAATATCATGCTGTAAAGCAGATAGAACTCATAGGTTTTGCTATCTACAAGAAACCCTTATGTATTCTTTCATTTTTGTGACCATGAATCCTGAGGCTTTCACATTTTTCTGCTAAACCCTTTCACTGGCCTATGACGTTTATCTTAATTGACAGTGAGGTTGCAGATCAATTGCTCATTGCTTTCAAAGATTGCGCTGAAGACCCTTCTTTTTTGATAAAATTATGCAGATCCTCCCTCTAGAATCATTGCATGCCTCATTCATGAAATTAAGCTTTCAAGCTGATTTAAAATTCATCAAATTCATCAGTCCCATAACACAATGCATCCGATTATCATTGTTAAAATGGTGAGATTTTTTAAAATAAGCTTTAGAGGAGGACACAGAATGAGAAGTAAGATAAAACTTGACATGATGGTGATGTGTTTGAAGAGGAGAGAGAATATGATTGTTATTAATTACAGTACAGCCCAGACCTTTTTCAACCCAAGTATTGAAACAGAATTCATCAAGGAGTAGGACATGAACTATGATGACCCTCAATATACATGTCATAATTAATTTGAAAAAACAAAACAAAACAACGAAGTGTTTTTTTTAATTCAAAGGTGTTTTGGGTTGCGTTTATTGTTTTTTTTAAAATCTTTTTTCTTTCACCTAAAAGACCAGTGACTAACATGATTTTTGTTGTTGTTCTTTTCCCCCCTTTTTCCTTGCCTTTTAGTAGATACGGGAGTTTGTAGCAGCAACCCGGATTCAGGACCCAACTCACCTCCTGGAAGTACTCATGGCTCTGTGGCCAATGGAAGCCTCTCCTCATTACAATGTAAAGAGGTGTGTTGATCAATCCAATCATTGACATTTGAAAAGCATACAGAGATGTTTTACTGTGATCTTTTTAGCTATGGGAAAACTTTATGAATTATTTATTGATGGAGTGTTTGACATTAATTGACATGTGTATGGTATAACATGTATTTCATAACAAGTAAGCTTGATAAATGGGAAACTAATAAGGAACATTATTTGGTGATGTGGGAGGGGGGAGGTTTAGAAAATGAGAGAGATTTTTTTGTGAGGAATAAGAAGATAGCATGTAGATTTACATTTTTTATCATGTTAGTACACTTTTTTGTTTCTTTCCTGTTATCTTTTCACACAGGAATCAGCTGCTGGCTACGTGTTCAACCCATTTCAGGCCAACTTAGCCTATCCAAGCACAGAACTACTCTACACATCTCCCTCCATGCCTAACATATCTTTGGGCAGACCACCTACATCAACATCGGTAACAATCAAAGAATGACTATTCATTTCATCATTGATTTATATTATCATTTTTATACATTTCCTGTCAGTATTCATTCAAGTCACCGTGTGTACATGGGTCCTAGCTGTTATATAGGGTGTTAAATTCATCAGGGGTGGATGGATAAGCTTGGAACCCTTTAATTTAATGATTGGCTTTTCGGGTGTACCCAGCATGGCATAACAGTTTTTGAAGTGCAATGAACTTGTCAGATATGCAGGGCAACATTATAATATACCAAAGAGTAGCATGAGATTAAGACCTCAAGATAAGTGATCATGGTTTCCCAGGTTAGATAACCAAACAAACAAAAACCTCTGATGGGTTAAGTCATTTCATACCTACCTGAGTATTAATTTGAGTCCTATTTTGAAAGCTATCAAGTTCACAGACATCAACTTGCCAATGGCAGTCAAATAGTATGTGATGCAGCACTGTACCTTACAGCATCATATTTTTAGCCTTTTGCAAAGTGATCCACCTTTTACTTTGCTGATGTATAATAATAAGGTATTCCAGTCTTGATTTGGAAGAGACCCATAAGATAAAAAAATTCCTTTGTTTTTTTTATATCAAATTTAAGAATACAACTGGTATTAGAGGCACAATAGATTTTTGCAGCTTCATTTTCAGCTTTTTAATTGTCCTCATGAAATATTCCTAAGTTAATCCCCCCCAAAAGCCATTCTTTTAGACCAAAGTAAATGCATCCCTTCTCCTCTCTCATCCTTTCAGGGTTCTCCAGTGAGCACAGATGATGAATTTCGTGCAGCTTTAACAGCTCGCCTTGGAATGGCCCCAGGAACCTCGCCTATTATGCCCCCAGGTGCACTACCTGGTTATTTCTCTGCCCTCTCTGGTGAGTGATGATATGCTACCTCTTCTCCTCAATTAACTTTCATCCTTATTACGTGACAGTCAGTCAATGTAATTATGACCTCTGAGAAAAATGCCTTGTACGGCTTTCCATCCATTCATATGTGTGGTGGCACAGGAAAACCCTTACATTGGTCAAATTCAAGATGGGTGTTCTTTTTATCAATGTATTAAATATATCACTTCATTCTAAGTATTTTGCTTTGTATTTCATGTTGATATCTTAAACTGTTGCAGAAATATGACTTTCTTAAAATAGTTAGTCGGCGAAATGCAAAACTGAGAAAATTGCGTCTAAAGTTATGATTTTCAGTAACAATGTTAATGGAACATAATAGTTATTCAGCAATGCAAGGTATTAAGACTTCAAATTTCAGAAAAATATTTGACACAATAGACATAGGAAGTTTAAGAACCTGTTAAGCAAAGCAAAAAAATAATAATGAAAAATAAAAAAAAGAAATAATAATGAAATTAATAAATAAATAAATTTGTTGAAGTAACAAAAAATCAACTTTGTAATCCCATATCTCAAAAGTAAGCCTAGCAACTTGTGAAGGGTTTTCCTATGGCGCTACACATATGTCTGTACCGCCAATATAAGATTTTGGCACCTAAACTTTTTCTACTAAGATTGGGTTTATGCAATCCATAGCTGGTCTCCGTACATGGAGATCGGCTCTGTCCGATCATGTAGCTGGAGTTGTCAGCACAAAGTCTTTGATGAGTAAGGCTGGACGGTGGTTTCGTTAATTCTGCAGGGGGCTGCCTGCTATTAGTGCTAGTTTTTATCACACCTTTGACGGGAGTGCTACCTTCAATATAACCTTACCAAACTTGTTGCGTTTAAATTTTCATACTTCCGTTGAAGATAATATTGGTAATCGTCCAATTCGCATTAAAATTCGACGGAAAACAATGTTTGTATGATTTTTAAAAAAAAGATTTTGAAATTAATTTACAAAATAATCAATATTTTTAGATATTTCCATTATTTGTCTGTCAATTTTCAAGATTGTGGTATCATTTTTTATTGTTTTGCATTATCCGCGTGATTCTCTCGCCTGTATAGTTTATTCAGCCACCACGTGGTGTTACGTCATCTTGAGTAATTTCTAAGGATGGCCAACGTGGCTAGTCAGAGGTCTTGAGGGGTTATGCAAACCAAACTTTGAGGAACGTTTCAGTTCACACATTTGAGGGCTGGGCTGTAAAATAATCAAATTTGTTGCGCTGTATTCTTTAATTATCCATGACTTCTTTTGATGAAGATAGGGATAACCGTCTCGAACTCCGGTAGAAATTGGATGGAAAATAGCGTTCAATCATGATAAAATAATTTCGAAGGGGCTTGAATAAAAAAAATATTAGATATTTCGGTTATTTGTTGTCCGATTTAGTAGATTTGAGTACCATTTTACTTGTCTTGAGGAGCTGAGACTAGTGAACCTAATTTTATTTTTTAAAAACCAATTTTGCTGTTGTTTGGATTTTCTGCATGGCTCTCTCCGCTTACTAAACTATTCAGCTACTGCGAGGTATTAAGAAAAGATAAGATAAGATAAACTTTATTATCCAAAAAGGAAATTTGACTTGGATTACATGGCAACACAGGTGATAACAATAGACATAGTAAATGATAATAATATATATCTAATAATAGTAATGATAATAATAATAATAATAACAAACTAACCGGGTTGGTGATGACGATGATAATGATGATGAGAATGGTGGTGGGGAGGGTAGTACAAATTTTACAAAGATTAATTGATTCACTCTCTTTCTCTCACCATGTACACAAATGCAAATGCACACACACACACACATCCTCATAACTGCATTATCTAGATATTACAAGCATATTGCGTCACTGCAGCTGTTCACGCTCCGTGTTGACCATCTTTTAAGGCAAGAAATTGGACTATCGTCTGATTGGTTGCAATTATTCCTTTATCCAATCAGCAATTAGCACAGGATTTGGTCGAAACATCATATTAAACGATGAAACTTGTTTTATTTAGACCCGATGGCCGGAGCGCTAGGCCGTGGCTAGTAGCGGATATTCAATATATAGTAATTGAGACATCAAAAGAACATCAAGGGAATGGTCTATCTGCAGGGTCCGCGAAAAAGTGGCCACTGAAAGGGTAAAGGTTTTTGGTTCCAATTACAGAGATGCCACTTTTCAGAAAAATGTTATGTGAGAAAAGAATCGTGAATTGGATTGATTTTAATCTTGAATGTAGGACTTCTTTAAGTTTTCTATATAATATAACAAAAGTTGCTGCTTTATTGATAATTGACTGTAAAACGGTATTGATTTTTTACTGTCTCCTAACTGAAGGAAGTTTTCTTATTTCAGGGTGGCACCTCCTCAGTTTTGTTGGAACAAATGCTTTTTAGCCATTTATCTTGATTTTGTGTAATAAAGTACATGTTAAATTAATAATGGGTGAAATAAAATGCATGTTGAATTCAACTTTAACTTGCAGACTAGGTCTAAGGATTTTTCTTTTTTCTTTGTGTCATTTTTATTTTTTTAGGCCTGGAAGGAGAATTTCCCCCAGGATCTGCTCAGGCAGTCTTTTTGGCATCCCAAGGCAAAATGTCCCCATCAGGGCCACCAGCCTCCTCCCCCATGGCTAGTCCTTTCATTCCAGTCTCTGGGGCTCCTCATACCTCCCATAGATTGCACAGGTAAGTGTGTGAAGACAAACATGGCTTTTTACAATATGTTAGACTTCAATGCTTCATGATCTAGATTTTTATTTATTTTTTATTTTTTTTTTTTTTTTTTTTTTTTTTTTTTTTTTTTTGGTCTGTCGAGGGCACTCTCACACTGAGACAGTACTTCTTCCAAGACATCAGGAGCTTTTATTAGCTGAAAACAGCAGGTCATAAACGAAACATTAGTCATGGTTTTTAAACTATTTATTGTGATTTCTTTCAGACACAGGCCGCTGGGTAGAACACATTCAGCACCTTTACCTCTAGGTGTGTTCCAGCAGCAACAACCAAATTTTCTCCTGCATCAGCAGCATGACCAGTACTTCAAAGATCAGAAGTTTTATGTCAAACAAGTAAGACCTAAATGATTTAAAATTCCTAATTTTTTTCTCTTTCTCATTAATATTTCAGTTTTAATGATGTTGAGGTATCAAATAAGTATTTTATGTAATACAGTTGAACCCGGTTATACTGAAATCCCGGTTAAACTGAAACCTTTTCAAACAACATAATTTTTTCTATATAAACAGACCGGTTAATCTGAACGTAAGCACGGTTATTGCTGAAATATTTTTTGGCCGGTTGAGAACAAAAATCACAGAAATTCTCGATCAAAAGTCTATACAAGCACCAGCCACCATGAAAGTATTACAAAAAAGAAAGAAAAAGAATGAAAAAAACCCACTGTAACTCAGTCACAAATCCGCAAACAAAATGGCTGATGCATTGTCTCCTTTCCATTGACGTGAATAACACCCAAAATGCTTTTATAATGTACTAAACTTTAAATTACCTCTACACAGAGATGTTGCGTCATTATCGGTTATGGTGAAATTTTTTTGAGTTTAAGAATAAGTGGGTTTGACTAATAATAATAATAATAATTTTATTTATAGAGCGCCTTCCGTGGAAACATACTGTGCTTTACATTAAGTGAGTTGACACACTACACAACATAATAGCTTAATAAACAATGTAAAAATTGTTACAGTGTCACATTCTAATCAAATATTAATATCATTTTCTTTCGACAGCGTATCCATCAAGCTGTTTTACAAAGAACCAGCAGTAAAAGCCATATGGAAAATGTAGACGAAGAAACAGAAGTGAAACTGGCCCAGGTAAGAAGTTGTTTAGTGAATTTATTTAAGTTTTGGGATTAATTTGAGCAAGTAAAGTAAATCAATTGTTGTTGGGTTTTTTTTTGGTAATTAGATGTAAATTTCGCCAAAAAAATTACTTTCCTCTGAATTGTAGGGCTCAGAAAACCACAGGAAAATCTCCATTGTTCACGTTATTATGCTTTATGTGTTATCAATATAGGAAATGAAAGAATCCAGAGAAGCTGAGGCATTGGATGAGGCTACTATGCCCACAGGATCAACAACAGCATCATCATCATCATCTTCATCACAAGGAACGCCGCCGAGTGGCCAGTCAGGCTCCTCTGAGGCAACAGGGGAATATCAGGGTCAGTCTTTACCCAGTTCTATTCGAGAAAGCCAACAGCGTGTACGTCCAAGAGGTCCGTCCCATCACCGACCATTATCCCGCACTCAGTCCAGTCCCCTGGTCACCTTTTCAGTCCCACCCCAATCATCACAGGATACTGGACCCATTTCATACACATTCACCACAGGTAACTCCTCTTAGCTTTGTCAGATGTTGAATAATATCTCCTGTTGATGGTTTGTAACAAGAACGAATGTATAAGAGAATGGTTCCTCTATTTCCTGTTGCTAATGGTTAAGGTTGCCATTAATAATTATTGAATACCATCTGCGGTTGATTTGAAAGAGAGAGGAAAAGGAAAAGATAACAGGTACTTATAATTGAGTCTCTTTTTCACCTTATCATTGTAGTTGGTTTCGAAAAGATGACTGAAGGGAATAAAAGAACAAATAACGTTTTTCTTGTCACTTTTATTTAAAAATAAATGAATTGATAAGACTTCTAATTTATAAAACTTTTAAGATTTGCATGTCACTTTATAGGTTGAGTCTCCAATGCTAAGTAACCCTTGTTTTAGGCATGCAAGTGACCATGGTGAATTCAATGAAATAAAAAGCAACACAAATTTTATGATCTTTAGCTTGAAATGTTACTTTCCCCCTTCAGGCCTAGCCTATGACACAATGATGTTGAAGCACCGTTGCACCTGCAATGATAACTCCAACCACCTAGAGCATTCTGGGCGCATTCTCAACATATGGAACCGGTTGTCAGAAACAGGACTTGAAAGTCGTTGTGAGGTATACTGACAGTTTTTGTTTTGTTTGTGTGAATATTTTAAATTTGTAGGAGTAGGGGGTGAATTTCGTTCATGTTTCCGGGGGTGCAAAGTTATCTTCTTAAATGACCTTAAAAGATATGTTTAAGAAGATGGATTTTTTTTTATACATTTAGGGGTGTGATGCACTGATAATAAATAATAACTATCTCATGAATGGATTGCCACTAAAAATGATTGCCATAGGCATTCTTTCCTCCCCAGCACTGTAAGATTGTGGAATAAATTGAATATTGATTTTAGAAGTAGTGAAAGTGTTGATACTCTTCAATATAGATTACATGTGAAGATCTTCATACAATTAATAAGCTAACATATCAGTACTAATATCCTATACCACAAAATTATCCATCCAGGTTTGTTTGTTGTTGTTTGTTTGTTTTTCCAGCGGATGTGTGTATTGACAGTAATACTCAACCTAGTTAAGTTTTGTCAGTTTATTTGAAGAAGAAGAAATACTTTATCTAGTTATCTACTCCTGTACCATAATATTCCTACTCTTGTTTCATTTATCTTTTTTGTCAATTTAACATCTCTCAGCAACTATAAGAGATATCTTTGCATTTTTCACTTCCGTTGAGTGGGATTAACTCAAAATGAAAAAAAATATATTACTTTCTTTTGGGAGATAGGTATATATGTATTGTGGACAGTTTTAACTTTGATGAGTATATATAACAAAAGAGTTAGATCTAGATAAGATTCTACTGACTTCTTTTCTTTCCCTGGTTGAAAGTAGTACGTTATGGGGTAAAAAAAATTGAGATAAATGTACTCCAGTATGGAAATCAATGCTCCTTTTTATGCATTGGGCTAATTTTTTTAATGATATTTAACAACGATGCAATTGATGACCCAACAGAAAATAAAAACCCGCAAGGCCACAGTCGAAGAATTGCAAGGTTGTCATTTGGAACAGTACTCCCTTATATTTGGTGGAAATCCTTACAATAGACAGAAGCTTTGTGGTGAGTCTCTCACTTTTTATAATAAGAGATTTCGTCAATCGTCTTTTCAAATTAGATTGATTTATATCTATGCTTACTGCTTGCCTTTCATGTATGTTATCTTTGTAGGTGCATCTGTAATTCCTCTTTGGGATAAGTTTTTCTCATTTTCTCCTCCCATCATTCACCTTGCTCTTGTTGTTTCCAGAGAGTTCAGATACAAAATTCTGTATTCTAAACTGTGGAGGTATTGGAGTTGACTCAGATACTGTATGGAATGAGATGTACACATCAACAGCAGCTAGAATGGTGCGTTCCTCGTCAGTTGTTTTACTGTCCATTATCTATTATTCAATCCTTTCACTGTCAGTCTGTGTGCTGATAATGAAGTCATTGAAAAGATGTAAGATGCCCAACATAATGCAAAGTCAGTTTCTCACCAATGTTATGATCATTAAAACGATTACCTGATTCAAAAAGTGGTGGACAATTTTATGCTTAACTGTGACATAGCATAATGTGTGCCATTTGTCTCAGAATAACAATTACAGCAGTTCAGCAGGGGATTATAGCATAACCCGATCGCTCTTGATTTTGGGTTATTGGTTTCATCATCAGGTCTTAGTAGGAATTTCCCCACTAAAAAAAAATAATAAAGAAAATAAAGAAATAAAAAACGAAAAAGCAACTAAAGAAATCCATATTCAGTTGTATGCACAAGCAAATCCCCTCTCTTTACACTCCTTCCCTTCTCTTCTATCCCACCTTCTTCCCTTTCCTCATCTAATGTTATGAAATTTTTTAATATTTGAAATTCCAATTCCAATTGTCCGGTTCATCATTGTACTAAAATTGATCTATATCCCCTATCAGGCTGCTGGCTGTGTCATAGAGTTGTCTTGTCATGTAGCTGCTGGAGATTTAAAGGTAAGCAATCATATTGAGGTTTACCTCGGTTATGAGGTTGCTGATAAATTTAATTTCTCTCTCGTCGCTGATAAATTTAATTTCTCTCTCGTTGCTGATAAATTTAATTTCTCTCTCGTCGCTGATAAATTTAATTTCTCTCT
>JASKDV010202887.1:0-10767 GCA_032466395.1 Aegires albopunctatus
GGGGGGGCGCGCTCAGGAGCTGTTGCGAAGGGAACATAGGATGTGCGTGTATAAATGTCTATTTAAAAGTTAAAAAAAAACCACCCAACTATTTAGAAGTAAACATTAAGTACATGACATTGTGTGTTGAGGATGGGGATGATGAGAAGGGGAAGGAAAGGGGGTGGGGTCTCCTTTTAACACTGATTATCGTTGGTTTTCTTCAAAATAAAAAAATCGATTTGGTATTTGCGTATAATTATCGCCCCGATGTTATAATATGTACTCGTACATTAATTATAATAGAAAAATAGGCAAACTGGCGATTTAAGTCATCTTTATCTCCCCACGATCTCTATATAAATAGGAGCAAACGCAGGTATATAATGTATGAAGTAATCGTGATCGGTTCTCGGAACTAGAAAAGGTTTTGTTGACGGAATAGTGTTGACTAGATTATAAACTTTACAGGACAAACAAACCGTGTGCTGGCAATGAAGAATGATGGAAAATTGAATAAATTATTGGCCATGATAATTATGTTTCCCATAACGTCGCACACTAGTTGTAAAGCGAAGTATTTTTTTTTCTTTAAGAGATAGGAAAAGAGAGAGAGAGAGAGAGAGAGAGAGAGAGAGAGAGAGAGAGAGAGAGAGAGAGAGAGGTGTAGAGACGGAGATGAGAGACAGAGAAAGATAACCACCGCTCCACAAGTAAAAAACAAACAAGAACCCTAAAAAAAAAAAGCAACAACAATAAAAAAAAACCCCCACAAAAAACAACAAAAATACAAAACAAAACACAGACAATGAAACGACACCGACTCAATAACCAATGCAAAACAATAATACCCGATTTTTCTGGGATCTTTCTCCGTCAGTTCAACGATGAAGTCGTTTTCTCGAGGCTAATCTCCTCAATTCAAAATTGCAACCAGTACTTTAAAACCGCTCACCGTTAACTGGGTGGCAGCGATTGCACCAGAACAGCTGCGGGGCGAGAAAAGAGTGAGTTTTGGTGATGTACAACAAAAGACCTTGGGATCGAATTAATTCTCGAGAATAAAGAGCAAAAGTAAAAGGGGAAGCGGTTACAAAGCCTGGTTTTCAATGATGTAACTGCATGGGATGAAAGGCAACAAAATTCAAAGGGAGACAACCACAAAGAGGGTTTTCTGGATTGCATCCTTTACCACCTGTCAAAGGCAGGAATAGCTTTGATTCCCTCTTTTACCTAACACTAGTGCCATTATCACAAAACAAATGAAAAAAATGCAATTTTGAATCAGTATCTTTGATTGTCTCCTTTTTTTCATTTTTTTTTTCATTTTATTTGATGTTTCTATTTTATTTTCAACAATGATGGATAATATTGAGCAAAATGCGTCCCATGATTTCCTATATATTTATTTGACTCAATTCTTAGAATTGACATTGTAATTGTTCCCTTTTCAGTTTATAATTTGGCGATCTAATTGATTCGTTTTTTAATTTTTAAGAGGTGTCATAAGAGAGGTGCCACAGCTATGTGGCCGTTTATCCATGGATGGCGTCATTCTTATCCATGGATGGCGTCATTCTTATTTTGATTTGTTTGGTAATTAGGAAGAGAAATAGAAAGGGTGGGGGGGGGGGGGTTAAGAGACATAGAGAGAGACAGAGACATACACACGCTCGCGCTCACACGTACACACATTTAATTTTTCCATAGTCCATACTTACATAACTTCTATATAACGCGGAAGTTCGAAGGAGAATGCTCACCAGTACATGTACCTATCAATAAATAAATCATGTTCAGTGAGGTGGGCTTTCAAATTGAATAAATTAAATTCATTTGCTCGTCGTTATGAAATTATTTATTGAAGTGAGATAGCTTGCTCTGGGTTAATTAAATTACCCTCATTTGCAATATGGATAAGGATTATCAATTATAAACCTAGTTTATAACGTCTTACCTTTCTCTTCGATGGTTAAAATATGAAATATTTTTTGAGGAAACCAATCCACACAACAGTACTTTGCCCAGCTGTAATAGTAATATCGATGATTAATAATAAAACACGTTTGAAAATGTAATTTAGCTGGTATAATCCCAAAGCTCCAGATCTATCTCTATCCTCATGTCGGGCGTTGTAATTGTAATATTAGTTTTAATGTTGAAGCTGTGACGCGCAATATTGATTCTGCCTTCGGCAAACATTTTATTTTACTATAATATAATACCTTCAACTTCAGTTAGTTGTTGCTTACATTGTTTGTTTGTTTGTTTGTTTGTTTGTTTTATTTTTTGCTTGTTGTTTTTTCGCTACGTAGATTTAATAATAATAAAACTAAATACAAAATCCACGAAATTACGTCACTGAGAGCAAACAGCAAATTGACATTTACAATTCTGTAGAGGAAAAGAAATGAAATAAAACAATAAATGTGTATTGAACCAAACAAAAGATCACTATTTCCGAGCTTTGCATTTCCAACTTGGCTTTTTAAACAAAAAAACAAAAAACAATGCGAATCTTTGTTGTTGTTGTTTTGTTGTTTTTTGTTTTTGTTTTTGGTATCTGGCGTTAAATAAATACTGCAGTTAACGTTGACTTCTTAAACGGCCTTCAGAGGCTAGCAAAAGTTAAAATTATGATGAATTGTCCTTATGGGACAATAGAAAAAAGAAAAGAAAAAAGTTTCAAGGAGCAGTTTCAATTTCGTTTCGGCTTAACTGTTTTTTTTTTCGGTTTAGCCATTTTTGGTTTAACAGGCCACATGGCACAGGACATATGATTGTGTTTATGTATTATCTGCTTGGTTATAATTCTTATAAATAATCAGAGAGTGGAAATACATGTGTCACTTCTCCTCCTAAATCACAACCCCTTTATCCATCATTTTTTTCTCCAGAAGTTCGGTTACAAAATTGTTTAATCAAGTACGCTTTGAACATTTTCATTTTGAACAAACAACCCAAAACGATACAAAGAAACGAATTTCACGTTCTTATTGTTTACCCTTATCCTCAGTATCGAATAAATAGTATTGGACCTGAGCCTTCAGCTACTGACTAGAAATTAGATCTGCTATGTTTGACTAGTTCTATTAGTCTGTAGGTCTAGATCATAGACATAATACAAAGTCTATTGTCTAGATCTTTCTTAAAACATTAGATCTAGATCTAGAATCGTACGATAGAGACTGAATCTGTCCGATTATAATTCTAGCGAGAACTAGATCTAGATCTATTTCTCGATCAAGAAATTAATATGTTTCTTAGGATAAGACAGATTCATTCTTAGAATTTAAATCCCGAACTAACACGAGCAAATCTAAATTTAGATAATTGGAAACCGAGGATTTCTTCCAAACTCGAAAAAAGTATGCATCATCAAACGGACATCAATTTTTGACTAAACGAAACACACAAGTATATCCGCAGTCCCGGTGGTCCAATCAATAGTGCGTTGGACTACCAAGCGGGAGCTCTGGATTCAAAGACAGACCCGGGTGGGTTTTTGGTTTTTTTACTTCTTTTTTTATTGTGCTTATTCTCTAAACTTTTTTATTTTGATCAAGTTTTTATTTTTTTTATTTTACTATATTCATTCACTTTTTATTCATATAAAATGATTATGTGAGTGGCTTCCTTGTTGACCCCAGCAATGAATGGGCAGCCAGATTTAGATCCGGCGAAAGTAGAGTCGTACTCACCGGAGTCGAAAACATGTAGTTTGTGTTTGGAGGAGAAATATTTTATAATTATACACCGTCAAATGTCTTCCCTTAACAAAAGAAATGAAATAGCTTCACAATGTCGACAAAGAAAGAAACACACTTTATCGAATACAAAATAAACACCGTCGAATGCAAAATAACCACCACCGAATACAAAACAACGTCATACCTAACAACGAAAAATAGTAAGAGACCGTCTGAAGATTCCAAATGGACGAAACTATGTTGTAACGGAAAAATATTTTTAATTCAATTGATATATATATATATATATATATATATATATGTATATATATATATATATAAAGAATTTCAATAAAACAACATATAAAATACAGTTTAAGTTTTAACTGATCATTATAGTCTTCCACTTCAGTTTAAGAATCCAATTTTTTAAGGATCTTTAAAAAAACATTTCTCGAAAGTAAGCCTAGCGACTTGTGAAGGGTTTTCCTATGCCACCACACATATTATGACACTTATAAACATGAGAAAAATGACACCTACTCCAGGTTGGATTGTAAAGACCTTGGAAATGAGTTGTGACGGCCACCATGCTTGTTTCAACTGACAATTTCAGGTCACCATTGTTGTTAGCACTAAGGTACTGGTTGCCCAAAATGAAGAAAAGGAGAGGAAATTAGGAATAATGACATGAAAAACCTATTACATTGAATATATGATAGCAAAAACGGTGAGAGAAATTCTTCAACAATAGCTAATTAAGACATGGCTTTTTAATTTAAGACACTAAAACATGCACATGCGATAAATAATAATTTATCAAATAGAAGTATGGAAAGAGGACAGTGGCTCCAAAATGAGAAACTCCACTCAGCAACACTGGTCAGCTGCGTGACATGGTGAGATCAAATGCCACTAGAGGCAAATTTTCTCCATAGCCACAGTCATTGACAGTATGTCTTCATGTAAATACTTAGTCCCATTTACCTTCCTTGACTGAGTACCTGGTCATTAAAGCAGCAATGTCCAAGTCCGAAAAAGCATATTCGCTCATAACTGGCTGTATGTCTTGTCCAATTTGTTCCCTGTTGGTGTTGGCCAGGGGAAGTGAAACACTTAGAGACCCTGGCAGTAGGCACTATAAAACTTTAACTTATAGTAATGAGGGAGCAACATTGGTCAAATAGTCTTCCGAACCTTGCTTCAAACTATAAAAGTATGGGCTTAATATCAGTTATTATACTTTATACAGCATTAGGACCCCAAAACCCACGCTTCCATCCACTTCCCCATTCGCCATCATCAGCATGAAGAAATTGATAACATACCATTATGAAATAAAGTGATAGTTAAAGTTAAGTTAAAAGTGCACTCATATAGTGCTTATCGCCAAGGGACCTCTAAGCGCTTTTACAATGACTTTTTCACTTCCTTCTGGTCAACAGCAACACAGAACTCATAAGACAAGACCAGCAGCCCCTTAGGAGCTTATACAATTATTAGAAACAGACGCTGTCTTAAAGGCCAGATACACATTCACACCTAGGTCCAGTGAGGTAGATGGGATGAAGTGGCTTACCTAAGGACACACCGCCAATGACCTGTTATTATCGAACATTTTTATGTCTAGCACAATACGATCATACCAGGTCACCCAGCTGACCGGTGTCAGTGAGTGGAGTTGCTTGAGTTTCTCGTGTTCGAACTGTGTTGACCACTAGGCCATTGACGCCCCCATATCACCAGAAACAACAAACACTTCTGTCCATTGAAACATACACAATGAGTATAAACTACTAATAAATTCCTTTAAATGTGTGTTAGCTCAAAATAAAAATCAGCAGTATAGGGATAAATGTATACGAATATAATTCAGGAAACAATTATCTCTAAATTAATATTTTTTTAAAAACTCTATTTCAATTGGCATTATGGTCAATCATTGTCTCTCCTAAAAAACAAACTGACGAGACTAAATTTTACCATGTCAAGTCATCATTCGATAAAAAATCATACTATGAATGATAAATGCTTAGGGTAAAAGGTAAAACCACAAGGACATACATACCACATGAGTGCTAAGATTCTTCATTTTGTCGACCACATTCTTTAGAAGTTTGAGTTGGGGCATGGCTATACTAACCTGGAAAAATGAAGCAGAAAATATGAGCAGAGCCCATACCTCTCAAACTTATAGATTTAATGAATCCCCTTGATGTTTAACTCACTGAGGACCAGCCTAGCCTATTTGAACCAGGCAGACCCAGTGGTTGGTAGCGGGGGTCGTTTGACATCCCTTTGGTAGAGTTGCAGGTTACGTCGAGCCTCTCCTAGCCGACCTAGAACTGTCCGTTTAGCTAATCTCGAGACTCCCTGATGACACGCTCCATGTGAGTGAGCCATCGGGTTCGCAGAGACGAGGTCTAATAATAATATTAAACCTAGTTACCATACCCAACCGAAGTGCAATGGAAGAGTCAATGTGCAGACCCAGTGGAACCAGCTGATTTTAAACATTTTCAAAGCACCAATTGGATAATATGTTCTAATGACTTTAGAGAGCTGGAATTTTGTATTTTGTTTGACACAACCATTTAGTTTGATGTTCTGTGTTGCTTTTTTGTGTTTTCTTTGTATATTTTTTGAAGTAGTAAGTTAAAAATAAAAGTATATGAACTCATGGTGATAATCTTGGCAACCGAGAAAACTCGAGTTTGGTCGCCAACGTTTGTTTCAGCAAGCCCAAGCCTAGCTCGGACTTGTTCCTCAGTGAATAAAAGAGAAAAGGAAGAAGGTTGGGCTTGTTAATGATTTGCTGCCTTAAGAAGTAGATCTTGATTGACATGTGGGCTACATTACAAAAGTCCCAAGCAAAGGATGACATTGTTTAAACCCAAAGATATTGATTTGGTTGATGGCCGACTGGGTTTGATAGAACAATATAACAATAGAATTTATATACTGTCTTCCCTGTACAGTTACAGAGTCAAAGACAGTAAAATTAAACAGTAGATTAAGACTAAGAGAAAGGGAAAGTAGAACTGGACAAATACCTATTGAAGTAAAAGGAAGTAAAGGTAATTTATCTGAAGTAAAGCTGAGAGTTAGGGAATTGGGGAAAACAAGAATGAATAAAATACAAGTGTAAAATGGGAATAGTTATAAAAATGTAAAATGGTAAATACTAAAAGCTTAGCGATAGGGTGGTAAAAATATTGAGCTAAGGAAGGGAAAAAAATAAAAAGCGTCAACATTGCGCTATATACTGATTTTAAGAAATGTGTTGTCATGTGGCTTTTAAAGCTTTTTATTGTAAACTTAAGAGGTTTTTTTTTAGAACAAACAAACAACTAGGACTTAGATGAAGGCCATGACTTATATTATCATTACAAAACAGAAATTTGACTCACATCAAAATCTGGCATTTCAGGCTCAGCATAGTCGTCCCACTGTCTCCGAGGGATCACCAAGACAGGAATATCATGAACTACGAGTCGTTGATGGCTGCTACCACTGGCCTATGAATAATAGCATAACAAACAAAAAAAACTGAGTTCAGTGGCAATAATCATTACTCAAAAGAATGACAAAAACAGATCATAAACCAAATCCAAAAATGAATTAAATAAAAATATATTCCTTTTAATATTTTCACTGATTGGGAAACCCAATAATATCACATTGGGAGTTTGGAAAAATGCAGCACCCTGTGAATTTAAATAATTTAGACTCAAGCCTCACTTAACATTTCCAATTGTTCCTACCGGGACAATCATGTTTCATTTTCCAAGAAATTGTTTCAGTTTCCAAGAGTATCTAATATTTGCTCAGCATGGCACAATGGTTCTTAAAGTGGAGATTGTCAGATATGTACGGCAATATTAAAACATGCTCAAGAGTAGCATGAGATCTGAGATGACTGAATATAGCTGGCAGTGTTAAGCAAACAAACAAGCAAATTTAAGAAACATATATATAGTAAATATTCTCATAATCTCATTTAATCTAAGCTGAAGCACAAAATCTCTAGTGTTATGATGATAAATTAAATTAAATCAATGAAAACATCTTCCTAGAGTATAACATCTAAATCGGACAGTATGCACTTAACATGGGTTCCCTGGCAGGACTTCTCAATTCAGAATCCTTCTGAACTCCTTACGAAGCATATAGAGGCATACACTAACAAAAGGCTTTTTTTTTCTATGATACTGACACTATACCGTCTGACTCTGAACTAAGCCAGGCACTCATTTTACATATGAGTATTGTGAGGAAAATGTGTGGAAAGTGCCTTTCCCAAAGTTTCAACAGTGCTTAACCATGATCATCATCACCTTCAAGGTCTTCCACCACCCATTCCTGTCCTGTGTCAATTTTTCTCAAGTCTGTCCAGGTGTTTCCATCTTTTCTAATGTCCTCCTCAACATTCCTTCTCCATGTTGTTTGCACCCTGGGGCTTCCACTGAAATGCCTGCCTCAGGATACTGCCACTTGTCTTCCTCGAGATGAATCCTACCCAGCGCCACCTTCTCTTTCCAATTTCTACACTACCATGACACTTAAACAAAAATAAGTATCAGTATCTGGTATTGTATATAAATTTAATTTTTTTTAAAAACAAACCAAAAAAAAACAGTAAACAAGTACCAAGTCAATTTCCAGTGTAAGACAGGGACTATGTTTTTTTGTCAGTTTGATCTTAACCCACTTAGCACTGCTGGCTGTCTTCAGTGACCTCAATAGCAGGTCAGGGGCAAGTTCCAGGTAGATTTCATCAAATTCTTGAGATAGACCTTCGAGGGCATACTCGTCAAAAAAATGACCCTGGAAAGAAAATAGTATATTAGATGACATCAAGTATTAAAATTAGTGCGAAACACCAGCTTGCCTTAATAGAGAGATCCTTTCAAAGCACTTTAGACTGAGAGCTGTATATTTCAGCCCTCCAACCTACATTAAGCCAAGTCAATATAAGCTTCTGACGTCAGGGGAAGTAGCATTGCCTAGCCATGCATATGACCTCATTAAAAAAATATCTAGGTCACAATGTTTGTTGGACTAAAACTGAATGAACAGAGTAACTTTATCAATAATAATTCTGTGGGATATGCCCCGAGATTAATTCAAACTGTGATCTCATTGGCTAGAATCTTTTAAAAATCCTATCAACACTACTTAATTTAATCATATGAGGTAAATGAATATCTCTATTATAAAAACTGAGGTCTCCTGCCTAAAATGCAGAGCAACTTAACCTTTGTCTCTCAATGGATGAGCTTAGGGATAAATTCAATATCTTTGCTTTTTTCTGGCATGCCATTGAATAACTGCTATAAATTTTTGGGGTTAAAATGCAGGCAAGATCATTTGGGCATGAAGAGATGCTTCGAGTCCAAAATTCAGAGGCCAAAAGAAAGCCAACTGTGGGCTATGAAGCCAAAAAGAGGGCCAACTGAGGGCATTTCTGTGTGTATGTATTTCAAAGATTATAAAATTGAAATCCTCACCTGTGGCATCTCACACCATATTTGAGCACCTGCACTGTTGACTTTCTCAGCCAGAATGAAATAAATTTTGTCGGTAGTTATTCTCATTACACATGTCTTTACCAACTTGGAAATGGTGTTGATGATGTCTGAAAGAAACATACCACATTATTATATGAACAACCCTTTTGTTAGGAGGCCCTATGGCAGAGAGGCTACATTGCTGGAATATGGATTTTACAATGGGACATTTCATATATAAACGTCATTGATGAAAAAATAACTTACTTTAAAAGTATTTCCTTCATTAAATTTATAATTGAACGAAGACATTTTATGATTCTCTCGTTACTGTCAAGATCTTGATATTCCCAAGGCTTCTTATATATATATTATATATATATGAACCATTGCAGTTAGTTCAGCCGTATTATAAAAAAAGTGCAAATATTGGAAAAGCTAGAAGAAAACTAGGGAAACCATGTGCAGTAGCTTACACGTAAACTGTTGGAGGCATCCAATGTCAAGAATTTTCCCTCTGAACTTCATAGTGAAACTTTTGTCTTCAATTTAGATTCTTGATATGTCCAAGGCAGTCCTTAAGTTAGACATCATGTGTAACAAAAAGAAACAGATTAAATTAAATGAATGTATGATAATTTGTCTGGGTCCCACATATGCAGACTTTTGAAATAAAAGTTACACATCCTGTGTAACAAAAAGAAACAGATTATATGATATGTATGATAATTTGTCTGGGTCACACATGCAGACTTTTGAAATAAAAGTTAGACATCATGTGTAACAAAAAGAAACAGATTATATGAATGGATGTATGATAATTTGTCTTGAAATAAATCCTCTATCACACACTAAACATACTTCATGAAATCCAAATTACACTGCAAGGGATGCCGGTTGCATCCAAAACGCAGTATGTTTCTTTTATGCTCAATAAACATGCTGCCATTTGGATACCAACGCAACAAACAAGACTAGCCAATCATTACATCTGTATCACTGCCAGAGCCATCATTTCAATTTCATTAGAGAATTTTGTGTTTGTAACAAGAAGCTGAAGCAGACTTGCTATAAGATGAGTGGAAAGCTCGGCGCAGAGCCCAGGACTTCTATGGGTCTTTTTTTTTTTTAAATACGTCAATGGCACAAGGCGCGGACAAAATGATCACTGCATACAGTAAGAAGTCTGTTTTATCAATTAGATCTAGCCTAGGCTAGATAAAATTGAGGAGAGTATCAAACTTAATGGTCAAATTTGATTTTCAATACTTAACACTGGGGCTGGGATTGCCCCAAGAATCATGCGATGAAAATTGTGAACATTACAGTGAATGGTTCTAAGAAAACTGGGTTGCAGTTTACGTTTTGGAAGTGTCAATAATTGATACCGAGTGGATAGGAGCTCTTCTGCTGAAGAAAGTAGCCTGGGCATAAAAAACATCTCTCATCAAATATATAGAGTCACCCTGCCCCTTACCGTCCACCTAAGCCTTGTAACGGAAGCATTGGACAATATCGTGAATAACTGCTGAAAATAGGGACGATACTGCAAAATTAGGTCATGACTCGATCTAGCGATATGTCCGATA
>JASKDV010202898.1:0-10767 GCA_032466395.1 Aegires albopunctatus
ACCCTTTCGACGGGCGCTCGCGAGCCGGCACAAAAGTGAATGGGGATTTCAGCGCCCGTTTAGCTCAGCCACACGTTCGTTCACTGAACTGCCTAATAGAATTTTGGCCACTAGTGAGTATTGAAACACTCTATCTGATCAAACACTTTCTCTCATGTTATAAAGCTTGGTCAGGTATTCTTCAGCTTCATAAATTTAGAATCAGATTCCAATTCAAACTGAAATTGAATTCTCTCTACATTGGTTTTTGGCTAGTGAAATATATTTGGGTTTGTTTTATGCCGAAATACTGTAATACTGCTTCATATTAATTTTGCTCCCTTATTTTTTTTTAATTTGAAACAGGAAAAAACTTAATCTGACATCAGGGCAATCTTTTCATGCATCCCAGATAATTGAAGACTCATCTCAGTTTTCCATCAACACATTTGGCTTGTCTCTTCCTGCGTTGATTACAGAAATGCTGACCATGTCAGACAGTATGTAATGCAACAGAACATTACTAGTAAAATTAGTAATTTATTGGTGTTTATGGTTTTATCAACCAAATTTGTGATGCACAAGTTTGAATGAAATACATTTTTAATATCAATCACTAACATATTTTTATGTTATTTTTTTTGGAAAGATAGTCTAAAGTTAGAAATAGAAAGAATCATCTTGTTGATTTGAAAGATCATGACATTGGATAAAATTATATTTTTATGCACAAAATGTTTGCTTTTCTTTATATTCTATAGGAAGTACAACACAAATCACTGCTTGCATAGATCCTTCTGGTTGGGCATGGCTTGTTGGTGGTCGCAAATTGTTCATCTGGAGATATAGGGCAGCAGAAAAATCAAGGGTAAAATTATCTTGGATGGGTATTATGCTGAAATATTTTTAAAGAAAAGTGATCACTTGAATATTGGAAATCAGTATTGATACTTTATCAATTCAAAATATTTGATTATGAAAATATCCCAAAGGTAGAAAGTTTTCTATGAGTTTAACTATTATTACAGTCCTCTTTGGCTTATAACCCGCCCCACGGTTGACACAGATTCCGGGTTATTAGACGTCTATGCAAATGAAGGTATTTCGACACTTTTGGGGGCGTTAGTGGTGGCCCAGTGGTTAACACAATTCGAACAAGAAAAACTCAAATGGCTCCTCTCACCGACACCAGTCGGCTGGGTGACTTGGTGAGATCGTTGTCCGTGTCCAAAAATTGTAATTCGGCGTAACATGCTGTCAGTCTTGTCCTATGCGTTCTGTGTTGCTGTTGACCAGGGGAAGTTGAAAGTCATTGTAAAGCGCCTATCCTAAAGAGAGGTTCCTCGGGTTGGGCACTATATAAATGAGATCTTTAACTTTAACTTCTTTTAAGGTAATATGGTATTTTTTAATTACATGTACTCGGTTATGCCCCTTTTTTGCAGCATAAACTGACATGACCCTGTTGTCCTGTTTCAAACACCTTCTCGTGTTAACAGGACTCTTTGGTTGTTGTTTTTTTGGGGTGGGGGTGGGTAGGGGGTGTCCACGGCAGGTGGGAACCAGTTGGCTTCATGCTACGCCTTCCACCCAAAGGTACATGTACTATTCCTCCCTGACCGAATTTCTTACCAATCTCTGTAAAATTTACTTTGTTACATTTCTCATGCGATAAAATTTCATCCAAAATCTCTTGCTTCATATTGTTGTCCAAGTCTTTTCTGAATTTAGGCATTGTTCTTGTTTCTTTCTCTATGTTACTGCAACGAATGCCTTGTTAACATTTGATGGATTGCTGATGCTGAGTGCAAGCATGATAAGCCATTGAGAAAAAGTTTGAAACTCCTTCCCCTGACGGAGATCAGCCGATTGAAAAAAAAAACAATGTAGGCCTATCCCCCAATCAATGCACTTGAAGCGCGACAAGAGTTCTTTCTTTAATTGCCTTTGGACACTTGTCACTATATCTTTACATTCTCTCTCTTGTGTCAGTCATCAGCACGACATCGAATGGGAGAGACAGCATTTTGCGTAACTGTGTGACCATCCGTCTAGCCTTCCACAAGTGGGTGGTGTTCGTACTTTGTCCTCTTACTTACGGTGGTGCATTGCATTTAATTAAGTCTATGGAACGACCAAGGTGTGATTAACTCTGTCATAAAGAAATATGTTAATTGCTTTGCCAGGTAGACCGGGTTATAAAGCGAAGTTCTCGTCTGAGGGCCGGGTTATAAAAGGGATGTTTTTTATAGGAAAATATTCTGTTTCATTAAAAGTGCGGGTTATAAGGCGAAGTGGGCTAATAGAAGTTGGGTTATAAGTCCAAAGAGGACTATACTACTTATATACAGTATTCAAGTTCAATATTTAACTGAGCTGGCTCTTGCATATATTTATACTAATTTAATGTAATACAGAAATGAAAAAAGACAATACAAATATATGGGAGATGAGGACGGTGAGAAAGCTAAAGTTTTTTAGCATCAATTAATGGTATATTTCAATTTTCCACACTAATGACACTACTCATTCTATCTGTTAGGCTATAACTCCTAATTGCACTAATTGATTGACGGATTCATCAAATGAATCAAACATTACACATAGAGATACAACTCATAGAGATACAATTTTATTTCACAAACGCTTAAAATCTGAAAAAATGTATGTTACATAAAAGCTTTTGTGGAAATTTGCAAATTGGTCACCATTACTTCACATGGTAATGTGAAAAAATTATTGGGGAAATTTGGAAGTTTTAAACTGTATCAACTATCATTTAAGTGCTTTATATTAATGTTTGGTTTGATACCTTTTGTTGGAACTTTTGAATTAATTTTAAATTGCAACAAAACTTATTCTTTTTGTTTTCAGTTTCAGTGCAAAGAACTTATTCTACCTGCTAGTGATTTAGCCCATAGTTCTGAGAGAGTATGTTTGATACCTGGTGACCAAGATGGGCAACCAGTGGCTTGTGTTGCCGTGTCTCCTGAAGGGGTCATTCGATACTGGCCAAACGTTGCATTTGAATCCTCAACTGCAGAAGTCAGTGCAGAACTTAAGGGAGAAGAATGTGCGCAAGTTATTAATTTTCAGGTATTAATATTAATGTCTTAGAAATTTTCTTTTCTTGAATAAGATTATTGCTATCAACAATGATTTTACAAATTGTTTATGTTTGTGGTGCTGTTCTTACGGCTGACACTCCGTGACGGTAAATACTAAAATACAATTTCCCCTCTGGGATGAATGAGTGGAATAAAAAAAATCCAACCTAAAAACAACTTGTATTTCATATCTTTCGCAGCCTCATGGATGCCTTCTGGCTACAACTACAAGCTCCTTACTCTTACTTGAACCTATTGCTGGTCAGGTATGTTGTTTTTAAACTTCAAAATAATCTGCCGTCAATCTTTGATAACCAATGTAGTATCTTATTTTTATTTGTAAGGATGATATTTTCCTTAAAGTTTGTAAGATTGTATTCTCTTCTTTGCCCACATTCCAGGCAAGCATTACATGCAAACCTCTTAAGACATCCCAGGGTCTGTTCTCAGGCATTAGTAGGAGAATGTCTTCATTCATTTTTGGAGCTTCACAGATGCAGGCCAATGGAACGGTAATGACTTATATTAGCTCTTTTAACAAACTCTTAAGAAGCCTAAAATAGTGTAAACAGTTGTCCAATATTTATTGTTAGGCAAGTAATTTAGGAACAGTAGTTTAAGGACCATAAACATTATAACCGAAATATATATTTATAGGGAGAAACATCAAAAGTTTATGATGTTTCATTCACAAGTGTTGAAATTTGCTGAAACTTAAAAAAATGAATACTGTATCATTTTGTTGTGGTAAATTTGTTTTACTTGTACATTTGAGATATTTATTAATTTTCTTAGTTTGCATTTTCCTATTAAGGTTTGAAGAATTACATATTGTGAAAGTAAAGTTATTATACCATGGAATTTTGATATTGATTTCTTTTTTGTTTGTTTTTTATTTATCACAGCCATTGCAAGCAATACTTGCTGCACCTGAGCATGAGTGTAAGGATGAAGAAGACGATGAAGGTAGCAGAATGTTCTATGTACTTTCTGGTAGTCACCTCAGCAAGTGGCGAGTCAACAACATTGGTTATGAGAAGGTCAGCATTATAATGAATTGTAAGAAATATCATAAGCAGCTAGCTCTGACCAGTGCCTAATTTTCACCATATCAAGTCCCATCATATTTTAACTATTGTTTATTTTGAAGAGGTATATATATAGACCAAAATTAAGTGAATCATATATAATCTTAACAGTTAATTCAATGCTCTTCCTTTCAATGTTCTCAGCTCATGTACCAAGTTGATGTTGATCGCTTTTTCAGAGAGCTTTTGGCACAGAAAGTGTGGGTGAGTATAGTAAAAGAAAGAAATTATTTAATTTTTTGTTGTTGTCTTAAAAAAAAACCCCCAGAGTTCCTGGTGTTCCTATAGAAATAATAAATTGAGGCTTCATTGTACAAGAATAGAAAGGATGATGATATATTAAAAATATGATAAAATTCAATTTGTCCTATACTATAATCTCTTTTATCCTTTCAGGAGCAAGAATCCATTCAACTTCCTCACCTGAAAACTTGGCTTCTAGATATTCAACTGACTAGGTGAGATATAGTTCTGCAGAAAGATATAGAAAATCATGTTTACCACATGCCTTTGGGCTACTCCCTCATAATTGCTAACATCTCATCTGTTGTAAAGTAAAAGCGCTATTGTACTTTGAATTTTGTCAATATACTTTTTACTTGGATATGTATATGAATATGCAATTGTTTCTTTAGTTACTTACAATTTTATTTTTTAAGAAAATGTTTTAATTAGATCTTTTTTGTATCAATCAACTTGTGATAATACTTATTAGATATAACCATGTATACTATATTCTTATTATGTGTGTGTTTGTGTGTGTAGGTATTTTCTTATAAGTGTATGAGTGCTTTATGAAGAGTGTATGGCAGTTTTTTTTTCTCTTTTTTTTCTAAGGTTCTTAATGTATTCCATTTTAATCTGCCTTTATACAGCAAAGCTAATTTTCCATTTAAGCCGATCTATGTTTAGGATGATCAAACGGTAAATGATACACTTACGTCATGAAGATAATGGATTTAGATCTATTAAATTGTCTTCTTCAGTATTCTATATGTATTATTGATTGTTGCACATCCATTTCACCCCTGATTAGGTACTTGAAATATTATAGCGTATAATATGTATGGGGGTCTGAGAGATAGACATTTTGCTTGCTTGACTGCATTTTATTCATTGTTATCAAATGTAAAAACAAGCAATTGGCAAGATAGAATTTATCTATATGCTTTTCTAACAACCATGACATGAGACAAATGTCAGCGTTGTTTTTCATCTGCATTAGACTTAGCTGCATTATCACATTCACATTCTAACCAAACATACCATTTGTGAACAAGACACGACATAATGATCTTACGCTTTATCTGGGTTTAACAGCTAATAAGTGAAGACATTTTACATTCCAGTTACCTTCACATTTTTTCCTTTTCTTGATTTCAGACATTGACTACTTTTTTCTCGTTCTATTTAAACAATGGGCTTTCCATTGACCAGTATAATTTTCAAAGAAAGCTTTCTGTCCCTGATGATTGGTTCCATTTAAATGGTGTTCCAGTTCCAAACATTGGCTTGGACTGTATCTTCAATTTTGCTTGTGCGTGTGTTTTATGAAGCTTATTTGTATATCGTATCTGAATTTGTATTGTTTTTAAAAGGGCAACCAAGTATTTGGAAACAACTGAAAAAATTACTTTTGATGAATTAGCAGTTGATTTATGTCTTTGCTAACTTTTTACTTTTTCTTTTGTAATCAACAGAGATGGATTAATTATGTTAGGAGCTGGAGTGAACTTGGAAGCGAATCAAGTTGTATATTTTGCCCTTGGTAAATTTGTCTGAAGTTGTGTTTCACCCTATGCAAAGTTTCTAGTTTCTGAAAAGAGAGCTGCATTTACTGATAGTGAATGTTTTTTATGCATTTTTGCTCTTCAAAATCAAATTCAGTCAAATGAAAAATGAACTCAATGATTTCTCTGACTAGATATTAAAAATGATTTCCAAACCTTATTTTACGTCTTCAATTCTTTGAAACAATGATAGTTTCTTGGAAAATGTATTTTTGACCCTCTTAAAACATTCTTTTTTATGTTATGTTTTTATGAATAGCCTACTTAGAAACAACAAAAGACATTCAGCCATCAAATATATCACAGATGGTATTGCTTGACCACACAGAACAATACAATGTAAGAAGCTTTTTTGTTACCATTCTGTTATATGTGTGTGATTGTGTATATGAGATAAATTGAAACAACTCCACCAAAGACTTTACCAGCTGGAGTGCAATTGTAACAAAAGTGATTTATGAAGTCATATATCATCATCTGCATCACACATAGGCAAACAACTACTTGTCCCTGTAGGACATACAGACAAACACCTAGAATCTCTTTACCACATACAAGCGAAGTGGCCAATATGTAGTTTTGAGAAATTGGCATTAATAATTTTTGAACACCTTTAACTGCTTATAACTGACACATTTTATGTTGATTAAAGTTGTTCAGCATGATTGTTTCAAAATCATTCACACTGAAGAAAGCTGATATGAAATGCACCTTCAACTTGTTGCTAACTCAACTCCTCAAAATTGGCATGTTCGCCTGTATGTGCTACAGAGATTATAGGTGTTCACCTGTATATGGCACAGAGATCTTGGGTGAATGCCTGTACTTGTTAAGTAGTTGGTAGCCACTGTTTGATGCAGATGACGATATTTGTGGACAAAAATATTTCAATAAGCTCTCTTTATACATTTTTTTAATTTTATGGTCAATCTTTTTTTTCTTTTTCTCATAGGAGGAGGATGAAGATACAATAACAAGTTTCAAGCTTCTTCTGCCAGATGAGAAATCAAAATGTGTCTACATTTACAATAAAACATCTGTTCTTGTCTTACA
The DNA here is from genome assembly GCA_032466395.1 of Aegires albopunctatus. Taxonomy (NCBI): domain Eukaryota; kingdom Metazoa; phylum Mollusca; class Gastropoda; order Nudibranchia; family Aegiretidae; genus Aegires; species Aegires albopunctatus. The sequence continues at coordinate 7,018 of JASKDV010202898.1, forward strand.
AGGTTTGTTTGAGAGTAAAAAAAGAAAAGCAACTGAAAACTACTTGCTTTTGTTATTGATGTGTATTGTTATGTCATCTTTTTTGGAGGGATAACGATCAACTAATGTTTTGTTGTATGTTGATTATTACCAGACCCACTCTTTACCCATTTTCAAGTGCAATTTCAAAATTTAAGAATTGAACTTACATTTACATCATGTGATCATAAAGTTAAGAGGCAGTTTATTCGGTTACACTAAAAAGTATTTCTAAATAATCCAATTAAATAGCAAACACATTAAACCCGTTTAATTCGAATTCCTCGGGATATGGTGATGACTTCAAATTATCCAACTTTGATTTGTGGAGTTGCTAGTCTTTGATCATTATTGCTAAGCCTAGACCACCTGGCTGGCAGAATTTTGACCACTTTGTTGCAAGGCTTGGCGCTTTACTGATTTGCCATACTATCTATTAATATTACTAACAACTCAGCGTTTTGTTACTATGATTTGGGCCCTAATTTGTGATGGAATAATATTGATGGATGGTTGAGAGCTCTTTAAAAACAGCCATTAATTCTATGAAAATTAAAATTATGACTTCGAATTATTCAAATCGGGCCAGAAAGAGTTCAAATAAGCTAGATTTTTTAACAAAGCCAAAAAAGGAAAAATACTTTGACTTCGTGGTAACTTCAAATTATCAGGAAATTTGAATTATCTGAGTTTGAATTATGTTAACTCCACTGTAGTGTTTTCTTGTATCTATCAACATTTGATTAATTTTAAAGCATGATGAATTGATTATGTATGAGTAAACAGGATTCTTCATCTGACATATATTTTACATTATTCTTACAGATGAAATCTTAGAGAAGATGGATCTTAAAACTTCGGGGGATGTTTTACTTGGAGCTGGTGAGTATATAATTTTAATGAAAATAATGTCATACAAATAGACTTAATAGAATATGTTGAAAAAAAACCCTTTTAAAACTTATTTTAATTTGTTTGTTGCATGCTCATTGATGTGTCAGACATTTAACGTAATAGATTACTAAAAGAGACTTCAATCTTGAAATTTTGTCTATTACGTACTTTTATCCATTATATAGGTCGTAGTGAAGGATCGGCTGTTTTCTTTTCCAATGTACATGGTATTTTCAGTGTGTCAGCTCCAAAACCAAGTCTAAGGTAAAATTCTATCTAAGTCATAAATAATGTTTAACACTAAATAAAATGGACATGGCTTTAACTGCAATGCTCAACACTATAACCCCTTTTTTTTTGGCGTATTGACAGTAATACTCAACTCAGTTGTTTTGTCAGTTTACTTGAAGAAGAACTATCATTCATTTCCACATTTTGTAAAACTATCTAAACCATTAAAATGATATCAGATAAAAAAAAAATTCCTGTAAGGCCTAATGCAATAAAGTATTTTCTTTTGATTGAGTATAATTTGATGACAAACATTTTTTCCTCTTAGGAATAACGGATGCTGAAAGCTGTGCAAAATTTTGCCAAGTTTTATTGTTCATGACTGAACAATCATATGAGAGTGAAAAATATTCTTATACTTTATAGTCAAACCTTCAGATTTTATTAGGCCACTGATCGTTATAAAATTTGCCCAAAAATAGATATCACCTTTGTCTGCACCCTTTTACTGTTGGTAATGGAATATAACAGTATTTACTGTTCTCAACGAATTTGCAAATTTTAGCATTTAAGCCATTGACATTTGGTCTTTACATTTGTTTTAAGTAAAAAGTTTAACTCTTTGATAAGCACTTTGAAATTGTTTTTAATATTAGGCTTTTGAAGAGTGAATCAGATAAGTGTTTTAGGGATGCAAGATGTTTATGTACACCCCATGTACATATAGATTCTAGATTTAGATATCTAGACTTAAGATCTACCCAAGTCATGTTTAGTATGAACAAAAATGTTCAATAATATATCGATAAAATGAAAAGTTTCTGTTTATTGATTCTGGAAATCCAATTGTTATGCATGTCTTCTGTCATTTCATCTCGATCTTAAATCAACTCTAGACTCTTAGAGCTACATCTTTATTCTAGATAAATGGATCTAGATTTATATATCTTGAGTACATCTATTTCCATATGTAGACCTTGATCTACTTTTTAGATTCAGAATCTTGGAAATTGAGGATGGTGTTAAATGTCACATTTCCTCAAAATTCTACATTATAGTACCACGAAGCTCCTGTATTATGGCAGCAATCTTTTCATTAAAAGTTTTAGCACTCAACTAATTGGAAATAAAATTTGTCTTTTAATTTTGCAGTAGCCGTAATAAACGTAGTATTTGTAACCTTAGAAATTGATTCTGGTTATGTCTCATAGTAATGATCAGTCTTTGTTTTATAATCATTAATTTGAATCACTTTAAATTGTCTATTGTTATGAATGATTTTTATGAGTCTAAGAGATCTAAACGATTGAAGATTTTAAAACTTGAGAGGCAAAAAATGTGTTTTATTTGTCTTAAGAGCTTTGAAAATTTTTTTTAATTGTAGAGGACATAGGTCAAAAGAGAATAAGTTATTCACTAGCACTTGATCACTATCTCCCCTGCCTTGTGTAATGATCAGTCAAATATATCTCTTCATGATTTATGGCTATATTATTTATGTAACTTTGTTTTATTTTGTCCTCAGCATGTTCAATGAATCAAATAATCAAGCATCCTTTTCAAGACAAGAAATGGTGATTATTGAAAAAAATAATTTCATTTAGTTTATATTAGTTTTAATACCTTGTCGTGCAAAGCAATGATTGTTAGTCAGCTCTCTCTAATCTGTATCCCTCCGTTATCCGAACAATTTTCTGGGAACAGATTTTGTTCTTATCATTTCTTAGTATGCTAAACCGGAAATTCAAATTCCAAATCCGAACCTCCCTTTTTGGGGACAAATCGTTACTTTTACCTCTCTAATCTGAACATTTTTTTTCACATCAAAAGCAACTGACGAATTTATCTTAATTGATGTCTGGTTTTCATTTGTCTGGTCATTTCTAACCACAAATGTACGGTATCGCTTTTCGCGCCTTTTTGTGACTGGGACACTGTGACACGTGTTCACGTTTGTAAACTTTTTTCGCACCAGGCTTATCAAGAATCGAGACGGGAGGACCAGACATACTTTTCTCACATATGCGATAACGATCCCAGACAGGCCTTTCTCTGCCCTTTGTCTATAATGGGTTGTGACAGGTGATTGCGTAAAGTTGTGAATGAATGACCAGCTTATGTAAGTTGTCGATCACTTGATACGACGCCACCCCATTTCGTTGAAAGCGATGGCGTGGGTTTTTGTTTTGACCACTCAATTGTCTGTTTGATAATTGTTTAGTATGATCACAATTGCTTTTTTAAATTAATCTAAAGCTTGGATATTTAGACGTAGCTCGCAGACCTACTCACCACTAGACCCTAAGACCAACTTTGTGTTCAAGACTAAGTCTAAACATGTCTTCGCCAAAGCAAAGAAGAATAGAGATACCGTTAGGGTGAAGCGTGAGTTGGTGGAAAAAAAAATTACGATAACCCAAAGATGACAACAGCGGAGCTACAATATTTTGTATAAGAGAAGTTTGTCCTTGAAATGGGTAGATCAACAATCAGTGGTATAACGAAAGCTAAGAAAGGCTTCAAGTACAGCAATGGTAACATTTGCTTTGTTGACTGCTTCTCTCTCTCTCTCTCTCTCTCTCTCTCTCTCTCTCTCTCTCTCTCTCT
>JASKDV010202909.1:0-10767 GCA_032466395.1 Aegires albopunctatus
ATCAGGTAACTTGTAATTAGTTACTTTGTGGAATCTCACATGTCTTATGTTATCTGTCATGGTTTCTATTTTATTTTTGTTTAATTTTTCTTCATTTTATTGGTGCACTGTTCTTGTATATTTATCAAATTTATGCGCCACTAGCCTTTTATGGTTAATTGGTTTGTTTAAGGCTCCTAATTGTCATGGGGAGTACGACCCGTAATGTCTTTTTTTTAAACTGCAGTGACATGTGAATATGAATGCAGTGCATGACTGATCATTTTTAGTGTAAGGGTGTTTTGCTGGGTTTGTTGTAACATGTTGACCATTTAAATTGTCTTAAGGGGTGTTGCAACATGAATTTGTTTCTATTGTGCATATCTTTTCTCATTGATTTGATTCTGACGATGAGGTCCAATGTTTTATTTTCATCCAGATTGATTGACTTGATGGCCTGGATCCTGAGGACAGGATTGATATTTAATGGGCCAAAATTAGCACCACCTTTAGGAACATTCATGAAGGGCCCGCTGGCTATTCCCCACAGCAATGCAGAGGCAGAACGTGTATTATCCATAGTGAGGAAGAATAAAACGGAGCAGAAGGCATCTATGAGCAGAAGTCTGCTGCAGGATATCCTGACACAAAAAATGAACATGCTTTCGAGGAATGTGGTGTGCCACATCCTTCAGTTGGAGCGTAAGGTCCTTTTGAGGGCTAAGGCCACATAATGACTTACATTAAAAGGATATTTTTGTACATATGTAAATAGCTTTCATTTGATACTGTAAGTAAATTTTCATTTTTTTCTGTTACGTTATGTGTCATACAGATTCTTTTTTTTAATATACAGACTTTATTTTGTGAGGGTACAGATTCTCCTCCTCACCTTGTGAGCTTGAAGTGTGTTATTGTGTAGAGTAAACAAAATAGCGTCTGCAGCGCAGCACATCCTTTGGCTTCGATGAATTATGAGTTTGAACAAATCTATACATTGATTTGTTCTTGAATTCAACGTATAAAAAATGTCTCGGAAAAGACGACGATTTTGGATACATGACACACTAACCAAAAGGAAACAACGCGGAGCATTTTTTCATCTCATAAAAGAGCTGGAACTTGATCATCAGAGGTATTTTGGTTATTTCAGAATGTTCCCTGAACAGCTGGAGACAGTGTTAAGCTATGTGGGACCAATTATTGCCAAAAGATCTGTCGTTATGGAAGCCATTGATGCAAAGCAGAGACTGGCCATTTGTATCAGGTAAATTACTCATTATTACTATTCATCAATGGTGGCTTTCAACAGCTTCAAAGGACTTGGACGATGTCCTCACTAAGGTCACCTGTGATCGCATAAAGATGATGAATTCTCTAGAAAAGTTCGTAAAAAAGAAAGAAAATGGTAGAGAAAATTCAAGGTCACAAAGAGGAAGGGATTCCATTTAGAGGACCTCTACAGGAACATTGAGGAAGCCCATGACTACATGAAAGATTTTAAACATCTGTTAATTAGAGCAAATTCAGAGGTAACTATTTTAACTATTTAGAATTTTGTAATTTTTATGACCAATTCAATGCTATTGTTGAAAGAAGCGATTTACCTCCTGCAACAAAATTGACGTATCTGCAGTCATTATTGGAGGGGGAGGCGCTTGCTTCTATTAAAGTAGGGTTGGCAAAAATAAAATTGATGATGATGTGATCAAGGGTATCAAAGAACACATTGAAAGCTTCCCAAGAATACTTTCTCATTACTGTAGGTCCTCATCGAGCAGATAGTAAGCCTATCATGAGAAGGGGCTTAACATTAGTAAAATGCATGCCCTCTATTTGGCTGAATGTGAAGGTAGTATTGGCATGACACCTGCCAAAAAACATTACTGTGAAAATTTTAATACAAATTACAATATTGGGTTTTCAACCCCCAAAAAGGATAGGTGTGATAGATTTGAGTTATATTATATCAAAGATGTCACAACCAGAAATGAGTAACTGATGCTCACAAAAAGGATAGGTGTGATAGATTTGAGTTATATCGAAGATTTTTTTGATTGTTTATATATAGGCTTATAGATGATATTAACTACTACCTATCCCTAAAACCAACCCTAAATCCTATCCTAGACCCACCCTTTTATTATGCTTTGGAAACGACTTCAGAAATCCTCACCTATTTCTACTTCTTATACTTCAGATGCCTAAACCACAACCGTCATGGTCCCAAGAGAACCTCACCTTGGCTATAGAGGCATGTAAAGATCCTGCTCTGTCAATGAGGAAAGTAGCCTAGCTGTACAGCATTCCGCTAGCAACTTTACACGATAAAGTGACAGGCCGGAGACAGATAGAACCAACATCCACCACAGTGTTATCTGAAATGGTGGAGAACGAAATTGTCCAATGGATTAGAAACATGTCAGCCAGAGGATTTGGGCGTACCAAGGCAGACCTTTTGGCCACAGTCAAGAAGTATCTGGACTTTAAAGAGAGGACCACGAGATGGGTGAATAACTACCCTGGAGAGATGTGGTATCGCCTCTTCAGGAAACGGCATCCTGGAAAGGACAGGGCGCTTGTGACCAAACCCATGGTATACTCATGGTTCTGAAGAATGAAAGAGACAGTAATAGCTATTGATCCCCAAATATTTTTAGACCCTACCAGCATATATAATACTGACGAGTCAGGGTTTTCCCTAGACCCTCTATCTGGTCACGTCTTGGCATTTGTTAGTGACAGATATGTCTACCAACATTCTCAGGAAACAAGGACCATGATAACTGTCCTGGCCTGTGCTATGCCAAGGTGAGTGGCGGTCGGAGCAGTTTGAGCCCTTTGAGTGTGCCCACAATTAATAGAGGACAGAGAGCTCAAAAAGTTGATAAAATGACTGAGCTCATCAGCGATTTCACCCAAAAGATCAAGGACAGGCAGCTTGCAGGGAAAGAAGAAGAGAGCAAAGAGCGCAGAAAGAGGGAAATGGAAGAAAAAAAAGCAAGAACACACAGACCAGTTTCAAGTTAGCCCAACAGAACAGATTCCAAGTTTTATCAGAGATGATGGGAAAGGAGGGTTTGAAAATTGAACAACATTGGGAAACTATCAAAAACATGTACAAAACCACATGAAAGGAGGAACTAGGATACAGTGAGCGGCAACACAAGGAATGGATCTCAAAGGAATCATTGGACAAGATACAGATAAGACTACAGAAAAAGGCACAACTGAATGCATGCAGAACAAAGAAATGTCACAGCTTTTCAACAATGTCGAGAATAACACAGCAACATGTTCAGATTTGTCTCTGAACAAGATTAGAATCGCAGGCGAGCTCGCTTCGGTGAGCAACCACCAACGGTTCCAACGCCCCTCTCCTTCTCGCTTCCAGCACCACACCCCTGCCTGGCTGGGAAGGGGATTCCCCAATTTTCATCGCCCCTCCTAGTTTCCAAGACAGCTCCTGTATCGCAGAATAGAAGAAGCTAACTTCTAACTAAAACTGTCATTGATTTATCTGTGCCAGGAAAAACCCACACTGGGGAAATAGATATTTCAGCTTTGTAATAGTCAAGATGGATATATTAAGATAGTCGTCACTGAAATCCAGTAGATTAAGGATCACCGGAGGACAGCTTAAGTTTCAAGGTATAAATCCAAAAGACTGTAGGGGATACCTGTAGAGACAGACGGGTGCAGTAGACGGTTCCTGTAGAGATCAAATTCCGGTTATTCTGGGGTGGGATGGTAAAGTCCGTAATGCCAGTGTAGTATTATTGTTAGAGATCGTATTAAAATGAGTTGAATCAAATGCTAGCTTCAAAGACACAGACAACTACAGAAGGGTTAGAGCCACCGTCACCTTATTCTTTGGTCCATCCAAAAGTTCTTATTAGTGTCTCCGACTTACATCTATTTGAAATAAAGGCTCAACGGACGGTGAGGGACCTATCAACAAGACAGGTGAGTCATTTTAACTGATAACAAGTTTAGATGATATAATTCATATGATAGGACAAAGCGATGTCATAAAGTCCATATTAATTGATTGTTATAATAGGGTGCTTTGTATTTCGAAGATTCACAGAAATAAGTTTCAGTATGTATAGTGGTAGTTTGAATATACCGTGGTTATTATAATTAGTCAGTGTTATTGTGGTGTAGCTATACTATTAATTATTGAATGTCAAGATGACAGTAAGTATTGTGAGGCAGAACAGGGAATTTCATCAAGGAAGATGTATCTACTTGTTATTCTTTTAGGTAACACCCCTTTCTTGTTAGAGAACAACGCTTACTACTATTTTATTTGTTATTGGGCATTGTCAATCTGGGAAGAGGCAAAAACCATTGCAGTCATCCCAGATATATGTACAAATATGCTAGTGCCGATAGAATGATACAGACCACCTGCTGTGTTTTGCCTTGCTTTCCAACAACAATTGATTGAGAGAGAGTATTACCTTTGATGACATACTATTATATGGATCGGAATCAATATATGATTGTGATTGTTGCTTAATATTAAGAATATTAGTCCTGACATTGTTATTGAAATAACAAATAAAATCAAAGTTTAGATGCCTGAGATAATAATATTACTTATAGTTTTCATTATGGCATTTACAATTTATTGATAATTCTTTCGTATATATCTTACATGTTCATTTACTTGCAAATACCTTTGTAGATTTATAATTAAATTAGGAACTTTCGTTAACTTTGAATCATTGAATTTGAGTTAATTGATACGTTTGTATTAAGTGTAGTATGTTGTGATTATTAAGTGTAATATCTCTCCATTTAAAAACACGGGTGAAAGGGCTACATTAAATCATATGTACAATTGTGATTAGTAAATAGTAGACATAAGGAAACCCCAACCCCTGACACATATGGAGCATTTCCTGATTTTGTAGGGAGGATATTAAAATCAAGGCTAGAGAAGTTGTCCTTGGATGGAATTGAAACATCCAGCTGAAGCGGTGCCAGTGTGCCAGTGTTTTGAAAGTTATCAAGTAGAAGATAATGCAACCAAGAAATTCATCTTTTCAAGTCTTCATAAAGAAATTTGGACAATGGCACTGAAAAAAAATATCCCCAAAAAAGTGAACTTGTTATAAAACGTCAGGCTGACTTTCTTGAAGGAGGTACGGGCAAAGGTGTGTTTGGGGAGGAAATAGATACTGACACCCAGAAGATTCTAGACACCTCGTTGGTGAGTGTCTTTTCGGAGACTTAGATTATGATGACCAGTTGAGAAGAAGATATGCCAACACTCATCACAAATCAAGTGGCATTATGGGGAATAGAAATGAAACATGACGGTGGCTGCTAAAACATAAAGTTCAAGGACGCGATCCAAGTTATGGATGCAGCTTTAAAAAACAGATCTTCACTTAGAAAGAAACACTGGGAAGCAAATTTGAGAGGTCGAGCTCAAATAAAAACCAAATTGTCAGAAACTATAAAAAAAGCTAAAACAGAGAAGTCTTCGAAGGATGCACAGCTTAAAGCATCGTTACTTGATGATGTGCTCGCTCATGGGGAGGGGAGGGGAGGGGAGAGGAGGGAGTAAAACAGAAGAGCAGTTACATCATTTATATGCCAATGGCAATGCTGCAGCACCAAAAATTCAAATAGGATCGTCAGAAAAGTTTGTCTTGGTCAGACATATCTCCGTGTCACTGGTACAGTCAAATCACTGTATGGTAGCCTGCTCAGGGAGATCAATGGCAGCGATCAGACTGATACAGATGAAGCTCCACCCCTTAAGAGGAGACGTGAGAATTTTGAGGAGAGTGATGATGAAAGATCAGTTGTTAAAATGTAGGTTAATCTTGTTTCATGATCAGGAGCATAGCATTAGAGATTAGTGTCACTAAATATAAGAGGCTTACAATGGAACTGGTATTGATTGTACGATATGACTTATTTATTACTACATTATATAAAACATTTTCTACTATGAATACATTTTGGATTCCATCACCGTTCAAAAGGTAAATGTGATCAGTGTTCCGCCTACTACAAAGCTGACCCAATCGAACCACAAGACAAGAAGGGGCAACATGACCAACACAGAACACTGGTAGAAGATAGTAGAAAACACGATGACTGGGTTAAACAATGGATGAAAACCCACCTTTAAATTAGTGGTTGTATTGTGTTGGATCTCCAGGAGGTCCTGAATACCTCAGAGACAAATGAAGGTCTTGTCTACTACAAACGAAACCTAAATAACTTTTTCAATCTTTCAGTTTATGAACTGGAAACAGGAGAAGCACATAATTTTGTCTGGAATGAGTGAGACTATAGGAGCCAGGAGAGCAAATGAGATCAGTTCCTGCATGTATAAGTTTCTCACAATGTATCGCCAGGTTAGAAAACAGAAGTTTACCTTTATCCTGACAGTTGTGGTAGACAAAATTGAAACAAGCACTTTCTGAGCATGCTATCGTATGCTGTTCAAAAGTTGGATTTTACTTTTTTCGAACGTGTGTTTTTTGTGTCAGGACATAGCTTCAATGCTGCCGTTTTCATATGAAAGGCCACAACTGCAGAAGAAGATAAAGTGCAATTATGCAATTTCATTTAAAAATGGCAGAAAGAAGGGGGCAGTGTACACTAAAGAATTCTGAATCACTAGCCAGTAGTGAACTGTTACATTCATATTGTGTAATGTATCATTTGTATCATGTAACTCTTCTTTTATGTAAAACAAAGAACCTAACTGAAAATAAAAGAAAGAGACTTCCTGTTTTCCTGTTCAAGATGAAAACCATGCATTGTCTTATCATTGTATGAACAGAGCTGCCAAGTGCCACAGACCTTCCGTGGCAGCCACGGAAACGATGTCTGTGCCACTGAAGAACGGAAATAGCATACCATGCCACGGTAATGGCAGCTCGGGTTGACTAAGCTATTGAAAATTGGATTAACATATGACGGGCGAGTCAGTCAGGTTGCATAATACTTTATATGGTGATCCGCGAAGCAAGCCCCGGGCAAGGTAGCTATAACGGAAGTTGCTGTTGCACTCTTTTTGGTCAGAGGTAGACAAAGGCAAAAATCAACACAGCGAGTCAGCGTGCTTTCTCAGTTCAAGAGAATCCATTGATTAGACCAGACCGGTACTTGTACAGAAAGCATTGAGAACAATTCAGCGGATTATTTTTCCAGTTGTGCTTGTGTAAACTAGAGATCTAGAATATAATATCTGGACCAAATAATATAGATCTAGATTTTATCCAGTTTATCTAGAGTCGATATCTGTCTAGATAGATCTAAAGACCTAAAGACTACTTCTATCTGTAGGCTAGAGAAACATGGAGCCTAATCCTAAAACGCAAAAATGTGTAGTTAACTACCGCCTAGAGATGACAACTAAGTACCAGTGCCTTATAAAATCCAGCAAGGGCCCAGCATATATTTACTGCACTGTTTGTTACAGAGACTTTATGGTAGACTATGGTATGAATGACTGTAAGATAAATGTTGAAGGCCAGTACCACATTAAAAACGCAAAGTCTGTGAAAAGTATATCAACACTCTATTTTGCATCTACCTCAAATTATAATAAACAAGTGGATGATGTTACAAATGCAGAGGTTTTGTTTACCGGTTTCTTAGTAGTACACAATATTCCGATCATCATGTGGGCGTTATTCAAAAGCATGTTTCTGAATAAGACAACACCAGCTCGTGAAATTATTGAGAAATATTCTTGTGGCCGCACAAAGACAACGTGCATTGTCAAGGAGCTGTCAAAGAATGAAACCACCTCACTCATCAGAGACATGCAAACTGGGACCTATTCCATAGCAACGGATGCTAGCAATGATAGACATGACAAGTTGTATCCAATTGTCATAAGACTGGCTGTTGATGGACAAGTACAAATTTGTTTACTCTTCATCATTGAAATTGAAGGGAAAAACACTGGTGTCAAAGTGCAGAGGCAATACTAAGTGAATTGGAATCAAAGGACATCAGCTTCAAAAATTGTGTAGCATTTACCAGTGATAATGCAAATGTAATGGTAGGTAAGAAAAGTGGATGCTATGGAGAGCTTTTAAAGAAGAATGCAAATTTGATAAGCACTGGTTGCATCTGTCATCGCCTGCACTTGGCTGCTGAGTGGGCAGGAAAACAACTGCCAATCAATGTGGAACAGTTTTTTTAATTGATATTTATTATTATAATGAGAAAAGCTCAGGCAGAGTAAAATCCTTTAAACATCACCAAGAGGAGTGTGGTGTCAAGTAGACAGAACTATGTAAACATGCCCCTACCAGATGGCTTTCTCTTTCAAAAACTTGCTGTTGGGTTCTGGAGCAGTGGCCTGCTTTAGAAAGCTATATTGGTGAAGAATGTGCTTTATCCACAGAACAGGCCAATGATCTTGATGCTGAGGAGCAGAAACAAGACAGAAAGAAGAGGGTCTTGGACAACCTCAAATCTCGGACAGTGAAGGCATATGTCACATATTTGGCTTTCATACTCCCAGAGTTTGACAAAGTCAATGTATTTTTACAGTCAGAGTCATCAGTGATTCATCTCCAGTTCCAATTCCTACCACTCACTTTGCTTTAATCCATAAATTGATTTCTTTAATTTCCATACAAGTTCTTCCCCATTGCAACTCTTAACTTGAAAACCTTCAGGTTGTTCAACATATGTTTCAGTATCTATTGGGGCATTCAAAAAAGCAGCTTTCACATCCATCTGATGTATGTACATATCATAATATACTGATAATTGCAATAAAGTACGTATTGAGGTTGTGCGAGCTGTGGGTGAGAACGTTTCAGTATAATCTATATCAGGTACCTGGGAATAACCCTTGGCTACAAATCTAGCCTTATATTGGGCTTCATCTGATTGGCCTTCTTTGATAGCAAAAACCCATCTCTCATTGAACAATGGTTAAATCAATTTATGAAAATGATGGGTTTTATTTGGTATGCCTAGGATCTTGCTCTCATTTTCCTTTCTGGGTATTTAGGGTGTAATAGCTTGAATTGAAAAATGGATGAAATTGGTACAGAGACAAGGCATTGCTGAGCTCTGAATTTGTTTGTTTTGGGGTATTGTTTAACTTTTTTTTTCTTTTCATTTTTTCAGCAAATGAAAATAAATTGCTCAGATAGCAATATTTGATAATAAATAGCATATAAAATATGAAATGAGAAACATTGATTTTATATGAATTTCAAACAAGAACCATAAATACACACAACATAATTCTGAACATGGCTAGCAATTGATTCCACAACTTCTTTCCACATATAAAGGCTTGGCAGAGAATTCACGTGTCTGAAACAGAAAAAGAAAAATGCTATATCTGAAATGTCAACAACATTGACAAAATGCTATCTCTTCAGGAATAAGTCATTAGCAGCCCTTACACTTCTACGTTAAAAGCTTAGTTGATATCGTTTCAATCATAAAGTGATCATGGGACAAAAAGAAAATGCTCGTCTCTCATTTAAAAATAATTTTATTTCAACATGGTTTTTTTTTTCCTGTCTTTCCTTTCCAATGTATTTGGCAAAAAGATCAGAATTTGGGCGGAAAAATCAGAATCATAAAAATATGAAGACATTCGCCAGTAATTACAATTCACGGCAGCATTACAATAACAACTTGTTCTATTAAAGTAATAATAATCCAAAAGGCAAAAGGTTCCATGTTAATTGTTTTGATGGAATAACGCATGCCCACATTTCTGTGCATTCAAAAATATTCTTCTGTTATTCTGGGTCATTGTTTTCACAAACTCTGAGCATGTGGGGACAATCAGAATTTCATCAGAATTTTTTGTGACAATAAAATCTGAATATTCTGATTAAATCTGAATGAATGGCAGGTCTGATTTCGTCGTTGAGGATTTGCAAATCCTATAAGAAATTGTAAATGCAATCCAAGAGCATTAAGCATTAACAGTAAAATTGTATGATTATGGAAATCATTAACAGTAAAATTGTATGATTATGGAAATCATTAACAGTAAAATTGTATGATTTTGGAAATCATTAACAGTAAAATTGTATGATTTTGGAAATCATTAAGAGATTTAACTAAATTCCATTCCAGCATTTCCATCTTTGCTGACCTAAAGGTCACACATTTAACAGCAAATCTCAGTAGGATTTCTTTTTTTTTTTTTTCTTCTTTTCTTTCTTTTTTGGTGACCAAGAATGTTGATTTTTGAGAGCGCATTATATCTGATCTCCTCTGAGGGTAAAAGAAAGCCTTAATCATAATTTTTGCCGCTAATTCAATACAACAAAATTCAGTGTAAAAACTAAAACACAGGGTTGCCAATTCAAAGAATTTTTAAAACTGAACTTTTGCAGATATAGATATGAAAATACACAATCCAACTTTTAATCCCATATTTGCATGGGGCACTAACCTAATGCGCCACTAAAACAACCTTGGAAAGCATTCTTAGTTCACATATTCGTATCATCAATTACATCATGGAATGTCTGTAAAAATTGCTTTATTCTTAATATTTTCAAAACATTATCAGACCGTTAAGTCAATCATGCCAAACCTCTGGCACAAAGTGAAAAAAAACAGACATATTAGCTAAAACGCTCGCCTTTTGTACGCTATGGGTAAGGACGGATCTCTTAGACGGATTTACAATCCTTATTGCCTATCATGCTACAGAGGCGCCTACCCACATTTAGAGCATTCAGTACTTCAAGAGACTACCATCAGTACTTTGAGAAGACCCATCAGTACTTTTTATAACTTACGCGACATGAGCAG